>ADNK01001206.1:0-18927 GCA_000320545.1 Bigelowiella natans CCMP2755 | reverse complement strand
GGTGGACTGAGTTAGAATATTCTACGCATACACACCACATAAATGAGCGCAGGGCAGGCCTGGCGCTGGAACCCGAGTACCGCCAAAGAACAACAGTTACAAGTTTTGTGTCCCGCGAGCGGTTATGATAGTAGTGTGTAGTTATTGCTCACCTTCCCTTGTATGGGGATATTCGCGACGTGACTTCGTAAGATGAGCGACCGTTGGTCATCGATTGGAAACTTGATGTTGCCCAGGAAAGAAAACCCGACATCCAGTTGAGCTCGTGAAATAGCGGTTTTTAACGCAAAGATATGCCATCTGTTCCCTGTAATGAACAAAGTTGAGACCCCCATTTGGTTTTATTCCTTGATTGTGGGTAGAAGCGCAAACCCTGGTTCTTCTCGTCCCCCCCCTTCTTCTTCCCATTATACCTGGGATTGCGAAGTAGGCTTTTTTTTTCTTTCCCTGCCGGGACCCCCTCCTCCCAATGGCCCTCCGGGGGGTTCGGAAGGCCTTGGAAAGTTCCCTGGCTTGTAAGCTGGGGGCCCATTTGCAAGTGTCTTTTAAATGGTACCGGTCAAGGAGGCGAAATTTGGGGTAACCGGGGGAAAACCAAGAATGTTTAAAAAAAAGATTTTTTCCCTTTTTGCAAGTGGGGGGTTTGGGGGGGGGGAGGGAGGAGTCGAGCAGCTGGTGTTACATCTATGTGCATGTGTGATGAAAATCGCATGATGGTTGTATATATTTGTCTCATCATCGTCATCGTCATTGTTATCGCGCTCATATTCTACTGCTTCTCTCTCTCTCTCTCTCTCTCTCTCTCTCTCTATTTATCTCACCTTCTCCTCAGCGCCGAACTTGTTGATCGGGAGCACGGCATGCGCAGTTTGGACGTTTTGGAGCACTTGAAGAAACTCATGGGCCTTTAGGTAAATGAATAATTCATCTGCTTGGCGATATGGTTATACGTTGTGTTACTCTCTCTCTCTCTCTCTCTCTCTCTCTCTCTCTCTCTCTCTGTGTGTGTGTGTGTGTGTGTGTGTGTGTATGTGTGTGCACGTGTAGGAAGAAACAAAATGGCATTGAAGATATCACATGTTTTAGTTCCAAAAATCACCTACCCAACCCCCATCCTCCGCTGCCTTTCATCGTCATCATTATCATCATCATCATCATCATAAGCTCTCCTCTCTCACCTTCTGCTGCAACGCCACGTTTGCTGAGTACTGGTATTTCTTCACCAGCCGCACGACTTCCTCAGGTGCCTGATGTCCATACCCATCCAGATCATCAACGCAAAGATCGTGGCAACAAAATGACGAATGGCGGCTTTCATGCTGCTGCGATAGTGAGGCTGTGTTAAGAGTAAAGACGCCTCTTTCGGAACGCTTCTGTTTATACAATAATAACACCTGTCCCGCAAGTGAATGGGTGCATAGCTTCAACGTGGCGTTTAGGAGCCAGAGCTGAGAATCCGAACCTGACCGTTGGATGGATGATGATGGATTGTTTGGCAATACTGACGAATATGATGAGCGACGTGGAAAACCACATACATACGCACACAGGAAACTCGCGCACTTCCGTTGTAGTAAGTATTAAGTAGCGGGTATTAGGTATTGCGGGCCGCAGATAAACTATCGTCAAAAAGGAGATTCACCCATACCGGTTGGTAGTTGCTCCATGGAGTCGCACAGAGACAGCACGATTGATTCTAACGATATGTTGTAATTGATTAATTATATTAAATAAAAGATAGAGAACATGTCTTTCGATCATCGTCGTCATCATCATCACCATCATCATATCACCAGCAATCCCATCACCTGCATCATGCTGCTTCGAGAGCGAACCATACTCGCCCAGCACCCACGCAATGATCTGAATGACGACAATGGGGAAACAAAGAACGAATCATGAATCAACCTATAACAAAAGGAATCACGACAAGTTGGACATTGCATGCCATGAGAGAGAAAAAGAGAGAGAGAGAGAGAGAGAGAGAGAGAGAGAGAGAGAGAGAGCAAGCGAAGACCATACACATTCACATCCGTGTTTTTCCCGGAATAATAATCATTATTTTTAACTAATATCACAGTACGCCAAACCAGCAACAAACCTTCAAAAGCACTGTAGATATGTTCGGTTTGCTGAGCAAAGCCACGTACGTGTCCACAGCCAGCACGCGGATGTTGTCTTGAAGTACAACAGAAGAAATTCGTCATCATCAACGACTCGGAAAAGTGTCAATGCTATCACAAAACGTGCAAACGTCTGTATATTGCTGCCACTACTAACTACATACAGGCCATTCCATTTCTCAATGCTCTATTACAGTCACCTGGATCGTTGGCATCTACGTCCTCCGAAGCGACGAGGTTGATCTGCGTACAAGGAGAGGCGAGGGGAACGCAACAACAGCAGCCAGATTCACGCGATGACGATGATGATAAATGGAGAAGAAATCATTAGGCTAGTCAAACAAATGTCAGGGGACGAGGGCAGATCACTACCACCGAAGAATATTACCAAGTTATGAGCCATCTCTGGCCGCACCAAATCGCCTGAAGGGGGGGGGGGGGGGGGGGGGGAAACGATATGCATAAGGACTTCCAATATGAATCAATCAGTAAAACAAGAACATCGTCATTATCATCATCATCATCATCATGAACACCAACAACACAAGTAGTAGTACCTCCTAGCTCGAATACCGTGTTCATCGTGTTGATGTACCACGCGTTGTCAGGAGCAAACTGAAGAATGGATGATAGAGAGGGAAATCAATGATGATTCATGCCGATTCAAAGCTTTGCAACCAAGGGCTGAGATAATCGAATTTCGCGTCGTTGTCTGCTACAGAATCGTCTTTTTACCTTCTCAGCAATTTGGGTGATTTTGGACACGAGTTGCTTTCTGTTTGTAGTAGCAAACACACACACACACACACACACACATATATATATATATATATATATATATATATATTATTTAAATCATGTAATTCATCGTGTACAGGAGCACAAACGTAATAGCACCATCACACACACACACACACACACACACACACACCAATAAATGCAGCAGCAGCAGCAATAACACACAACACACAATACACAACACAACCGTAAGAATGGGTCGGCAGTGGCCTTGAGGAAGGTCATTAGCTTCTGCATAATCACGCGTACATTCTGCGGATTTGTCATCGAATACAGCAAGTCCAGCGTCTTGATTCGTAGCCTTAAACAACACACCATATGTACGAAACGAAAACACGTTAAATCTAAAATCACCAATGATCTTCTTCTCCTCCCCATCATCTTTTCCATTCCCATTCATACTTTCTTTTTCCATCTCATCTCCCCCCCTCCCCCCTTCTATAATTACGTGTCGTCAGGGTCCTCCAGACAGTCGATAACCGTGAGCTGGTGCTTGACAGCATGCTTTGCATCAATCTGCACGATTCCGGCCAGCGCGTTAATTCCGAGGTACTTGAGATTGTGGTTGTCGGAGGTGAGAAATCGCGAAATGGAGGACGCTGCTTCTTGCAGTAGAAGCCGGTTAGGATAGATGCTGATGGCGGTCCGAACGCACTCGTAAACAATGGCGTACCCCACGTTGATTCCAATGTCGGCGCGCTTCATGACCTGCGATGATGACGATGAAATAACGATGATGGTGGTGGTGATGATGACAATGACGATTGATGAGAGAGAGAGGGGGGGGAGGGCGGCACAATAATTCGGAATATGGCAACAAACACAATGTGCATAATTCCGTAAATTTCGTCGAATAATCTGTACATAAATATATATAGAAAATGGCTAAGAACCTCTTTAAGAACTGGATATATCTGCTCGCTCGCATCTTTGTCTCCTTCGCCTAAAGGAAGATGAACATAAAGAGAGGGGGGGAGAGGGGGACAGCGGAAACGAAAAGTGAGAAAGAGCACGTAGTATCTAATCTCTAGCTTCTGTCTGTCTGTCTGTCTGTCTCTCTCTCTGTGTGTGTGCGCGCGCGCGCAGTGTACATTTATCATCATGGAAAACAAAGGGAAATTATAGAGTCACCGAGACTTCCAAGAATTCGCAGAAGCTTCAGCTGAATCCAAGGTGCTGGTATTCTGATGATATTATGTAATTGTAAGAATGTGGCACGTACTGTACAGTTGCGGTACATGAATGTGATATATGTACCTATGATAATCGTAATCCCGGGAGAGGCAATGTTCAGTAACCTTCCACGACACACCCACACACACACACACGGAGAACAAAATGAGATGTATGAATAATATCTAAAAAACAGCAGACTGCATGACCAGCCACTACCACCAACAATAGCACAACTTTGTGGCAGAGCTGGAGATACTCCTTCTTTGTCTTACTTTTACTCCCTCTACCCCCCCCCCCCTTTTTATAATCTCCCTGCCTACTTAAATTTTTCTATACTTGTTTGAGGATAGACACGAGCGTCTTAGTGAGGTCTTTGTGTTGTGATGGTTCCTCAGCTACTAAGTTTTCCATAATGATCAGCGACGCGCCTAGGAGGGGGTGTTCAGTGGGGGGGGGGGGAGAGAGTAGAGGACAGGTAGAGGACGAAGGACCAGTCAGAATGGGTGACATGAATTATATATTAAGAAAACGATGACCATTATCATCACTATCATTATCATTCACCCATAACGCTGGGATCCTTGTCATAGATCATCTTCTTGCAGAGCTGCAGAGAGCTTTCGACTGCTCCTTTGTCGAGTTCCTATAACGATGAGAGAGGCGATCAAAATGGAGTAGTAATGATGATGGGCTACTTATAATACGGCGAATTGTCCATCAAAAACACAATGAGCGTGCTGAAGACGCATTGTCGCACTTTGTCCCACAACACGGCTAGTAACGGCATCACAGGGCAAAAACACCACTGCTGATGGAATTACGATCTATTTCTAAGATCTGATCCCCGAAACAAGGTACTACAACTATGTCTCCTCGCGGTGATGTAGTTTGGCTGTTGTTTCACCCAGAATCGATTCATAGCTCCAATCGCCTTCTTCCGCACGTTTGGATTAGAATGGTCGAGAAGCTTGAGCACCAATGGCATTATCACGGGGATCGTTTCTGCAGATATCAGACGACAAACCACCTGCAGAACACATGAACCAAACACTCTTTGAGGAGGCGCGGTGAAGAAGATGGAGCAAGGAGCCGCATCGCAAGCATAGACACATGATATACCACTGTGTGTGCGTGTGTGTGTGTGTGTGTGTGTGTGTGTGTGTGTGTCCTGAATATACCGACAAATTCAGAGAATCACTTATGACTACTACTTCTACTAATACTACCGTGAGAGCCATGGACACTTCCAAGAAGTTGTCAGATTGAAGGTCCTGGTGGAATGATTCAAGAGAAAAGTTGGTATGCATCGGTTGAGATGTGTTGCGCAGTGTCAGTGTTTTGGTCGTATATTTATAAATAAATAAATATGGAGATAAGTATAGCATGTACACTGAACGCAGGTACCTTTTGGATTGTGGAGATAAGGAGCAACATCAGCTGATGATCCTTATGAAGAGTCAAGCAGCACGCTAAATAGCCGACTCTCTTCTCTATCAAGTTCTTGACACTGAGCGAATGATGGAAAATGTGTTTGAACGAGGTGTTATATGTGTAAATATTTAAATATGTCAAAATATAATATATATATATATATATATATATATATATATATATATTTTATATGTGTGTGTGTGTGTGTGTGTGTGTGTGTGTGTGTGAGAGAGAGAGAGAGAGAGAGAGAGAGAGAGAGTCACTGGAAAGAAAGAACTTGTGAAAGAAAATTAACGAGAAGCGCTGACTTCGAATTGATTCGAGAATACGTCAACATTTTAGGAATTACCAGCTCAGATTGATTGCGTTGATGTGCCCAAAAGCGGCCTACGAAGGATGCTTGAGAATTAATTCTATTTTCTCTTACTCAGGTGAAACAAAGGGTTTTCATAGCTCTCTCTGCAAAAACATTATATCTGCCTCCATAGAGAGAAATTCGTATTATGTGCAGCATTTTTGTATTGGCGCACAACAGAAACCCATTAATTGTGATGGATCTTTTGATATCTCTAATGGAAAATTACATCATGGCCCAGCATTTCCACATAGATCATACGAATGCAAAGTTCCTTCATCTGTGGAAAATGTAAAAACGGACATAAGTTGATGTGGTATTCTTGGGTGAATGGATTACAAATAAAGGACCCTCCTATGTCTACAACCTAACCTTTGCATTGGAGACGCCTTTCTCCTTCATCTTCTCCTTCAGAACTCGCATCTCATGGAGAATAATACGATCCTTTTGTTTGGTATATTTCAAAATAACATGATGAGCTCAAATTTCAATTTCGATTTTCGTAGAAATGCAGCTCTCTATATGTTTCAAGCAGAGTATCCTCACAAAACTTCTCTCGAATGGTACGCGCAATTTCGTGGGGGAAGACAAGTATCGCTGATATCTTGCAGCCCTGTGTAAATTTTATGAACCTCTTCCTGCTTTGATCGTGATTCTCCGATGTTTTTAATCAGTTCGAAGAAGTCCCGGCTTAGGTGTGAGCCCGACGACATCCTGGCACTGAAAGTGGGGGAGGTTTAGAATTCCATCATGCCAACAAAATCTTAACTATATCGAGCCACCACTTCTATGAAGGAACTACTCATCAATGATTGTATTTATCAATGTGATTCGAAATTGAAGACCGTTCAGGAGGAAGTTGGAAAGAGGGGAGGGGGGGGCAGACCTATGCGAGTCCGCAGCTCAAAATACTGAAACTAATGAGATTTGTATGCTGCGACTTCTCAAATTGGACATTGAAGGGAAAATCTACGGCGTTCGCACTAACTGGGAAAAATCGATGACGAGATTGTAGGAAAAATCTACGAAGAAAAAGATGGGTAGTTTCCTGGCATTGCGAATCGCAATGCAACAAGGCACAAGTATCTAGATAAAAAAAACTCCCAGTTATATCCAAAACAATTCTCAATCACATATCGAAGATAGGCTTATCAAAAGTATAGTAGCATTTGTTACAGAGACAACACATCCCTCCGAAAGACCTAAATTATTGGCCCTTTGGAGGGAACGGCTTTCGGTTACAGCCAGCTGGGAATCAATGCGTTTTACGTGATGCGACATGGATATCCCCTTATCGTTCGGCTTGCATCCCATGTTTTTTGAATGCTCACCCTCGATTGCACAACCGCATGGAGAAAGTCACCCTCACCTTCCCCTTCCTCTTTTTGTTATATCGGCTTGGGATGGAATAAGTGATTGTACTGTGTAGTACCTTTCTTTTTGGTTATTCCTATCGGCATTTTGAGGGAGGAATCTGCCGACGACGATCTCATCACCATAAACATGATGAAGTATCAGTTTCGATCTTTCCTACTTCCTGTAACATTGTGTGCAGCAGACGGATATCAAACTCTGATTCCGTTCTTTAGTGCGAATCACACTGGACCTTACATGTTCATTGATATGCAGCTGTTTCTGTCCTGAGGCCTCATTTTCACCTCATATAGCTAGCTATTCCATTTAGCCGCCCATATTGAGTTCCATATTGCTTAGGACCCCTCTGACACAACGAAGTTTGGTATTGGAAGGACTTTAGCCCAATCGCTTGACTAGATTGAGTGACAGGTGCTACGGTAGCTTTGGAAGCATGTCTGACGCCAAGATAGTGAAGAAAATTGCGCTTGGGTAGGTTATCATATTCACCCGCCTCGAATACAAAGCTTCCTCTCCTCGACTCTACTCGATAGTTCTGGCCACAGTGTATTAATTTTTCGTGTATATCACTCCTTAGGCGGATCGAACTCGACGACAAAGATCCCGTAATCATTGTCAACTACTCGAATGTAACGTATCGGGGGTCCGAGTTGATCGAGCGCGTTCGTCACTCGCGCCGTGTCAATCTCAAGACATTCAAGCCCACCTCCGACCCTGAGAAAGTCGCAAAGTCAATACAATCAAAGCTCAAGATTATACGTCCTAAGATAAATCAGGTCATCGAGCTGCTGAGAAATCTGAAGCAGCGCCTTGGCGGCTCCTCAACCTCGAGAAGCACTAGGACAACTACATCCTCCTCGTCCGGGAATAACAGCGCAAGGAGCGCCAAACACGATAGCGCACCCCCCACGTCGCGGCCAGTCATCAGACAATCGAGGAAGATAAAACCAATCGTGAAGATAATAAAACCTGTCGTACGTCATGTCTCGCAGCAGCCTAAGCAGCAGCAGCAGCAGCCAAAGCCTGAAGAACAACAGAAGCAAGAGCAGAATAAAGACGTGTCTATGACCGGCCGAACATCAGATGGCAGGCCAATCGAAGGCGGTAATGCGGAACTCAAACAACCGCAGTCATCATCATCATCATCATCGCATGGCCCAAGCCTAGATACCGCACCGGAAAAGAAGGTTCAATGGGCGGGGGACATGACGAATCGAAGTGATCAGTCGGCGGCTACTCCGCGAAAGAATGGCAGTGACACGGCGAGATCCTCGTCTACAACCAGCAGCAAGCAAAGAAGTGTTCGAAAGTCGAGTAAAAAAAAGAAACTTCCCAAGGCCAAGCTCAGCCATCTTGAGAAGTCATCTTACACCCCGTCCCCTCTCCTTCTATCTCTCTGTCTCTCTCTTTCTTCTATGCTTATTGATCCCGCCGTTGACCCGTTGATTAAGGTATGTGGAGCTTTTATACGAGGAGGACATTAAGTCAAAGATCAAAGGTGGGATGTATATTTTCTTCGGAGAAGAGAAAATTGTCACTGCTTCAAGAGAAAGTTACTCACGAGAAAGTTATTTTGATAATTTGACCACCTCTCTGTAGGAACTGGATTCATTTTACAGCTAGTACAATTCCACGACAACTTAGAGACGTTCGTCAAAGAAGAGTCCATTTGCCAGGTTTCGCAACGAACTACAAATAGCATAATGGGAAATTGTTATCGAGATATCAAACGTTTCCCCCGAAGCATCCCTTGATCTTTTTACACGGCACAACCGTTCAAACAAAATCATGGTTTTCCTGAACTATCCAAGAATTCCTTCTTTAACTACATTTTTTTGCTGAAGCAGTTTTATGTTTATGTGTTCTGTATTCCCTGAGTAGATTCTCGGGCGAGTGCTCCAAGATGACTTGAAGCGCGGCAGCTCGGATCTGTTCATAAACATTCTGAATGTGAGTAGAATATTCTCACCTCAAATACTCCACTGAGTTGTTGCATCCGATCATGACGACAACATATATAACTGGCATTGCGAACGATTCTCAAAGGGGAGGGGGAAACGGCTGGAAAGCTCTTTGTTGTCTAACGCTTAGCTTGTTTGTTGCAGATCTTCTTCTGCTTTTCGTCATTCTCGCAACTACATGACATGCTACTGAGAAATAAGGTGGGCCTTTCTTCTATGTCTCCTCCCACGCAGCTGATGGATGCATATGTGATCTCATAAATGATTCGTGCCTTTTGGAAGGTTGGAGACACGACGATGAAGCTCCTGGAGCTCGAAAGTAACCAAAAGCACTTGTAGTTTGAAGTATTTAAAGTTGAGCGTTTTCCGAATATGATTGTTTTGGGATTTTAGTCGGGCTGAGTATAGGCGTTTCATGCTGCGCCTTCTTCATATACCCGAATATTCTTTGTATGTGTTTCGCAGGGAAAAGATACAACCACAAAATTAATATCTGGAAGCAGGAGCTGAAGGCTGGGACACTAGGTGCGTTCACCGAATAAACATGATAGATCAACTCTACGATCCTTCCCGTCCCTCAAAACTGTCTCCATACTTCCTAGGAGAGGAGGGCAAGGAAAAGGCTGCACGGTGGCTGAAAAAACAGGTAACGTTTCCAATTCTGTCCCACACAAAATTAGCCTTTTCCACCAATTTATTATACAGTAGTAAAGCTGACAGAGAGGTTGAAGGAGTTAGGAAGAATAAGACTTGCGGTGTATGATGATAGTGATCTGATGTATTCGTTGGAGGCTATTTAGCTACCATTCCTCCTTGTTCCGATCCCTTATCTTGCTGCTGCTGCATCTTTGCTGTCGTAACCCCAGGAGCATTTATTATACATCGCGTACTACATTCTACTCAATGTCGCAGAAGACAGCAACGTGCAGGTAACAGGGACAAACACGAGTAAATCTTCCATGATATATGGGAGATAGAAAGGCTGAGCCTCCGGGCGATAGTTGTAGTCTAGTAACATGTTGTCTGTCCTCCCTTCGCTGGTGGAACATCATCGATGTGATGTCCACACCTTAGCTACTTGAATGACCCTCATAACCCCTATATCATCATCATCATCATCATTATCATCATCATAATTATCCAACAATGCAGGTCAAGATGGTTCGTAGGAACATCGTAAAATTCTTGGTCGATGAATTGCGCAGGCAGGAAACCAGAAAGGTCCACCGAAATTGCCATTGTCATGTCTTCGACCCTCTTCACACCTGCTTGGGTCTCCTTTTTGGAATTATACAAAATATATATTTTTGAAAAAACAACATATTTTTTTAAATGAGCAGATGCTGGGCTCTGTGACCGACACGAAAATGACAGGTGCTGCTACCGCTGCTGCGGCTTCTGAAGATTGTGTGTTTCTGCTTGGCAAATCCCTGAGTTTCTTGACAACTTTTTACGATGAATGCTTGCTATTGCTTACTTACTTTCTCCCGCCAGACGACTTGTTACAGCTGGCGGTGATATTCTTGAGGTCCATTTCGATATTCGAGGAAAACGTGCAGGAGCTAGCTCGATTGGGCGCTATGGAAAAACTTCAGGGCCTTTATAATGCCTCCAACCATCCAGATTTGAAGGATGAGGTGTCGAACAGGCGAAGCCTTCATTACGCACATATCTTACCATTATCATCTTGTTCTCATTATGCCATTTTCCCTACTTTTTCTTCTTACTGCCATCCTATGTTCCGAGTCTTAGCAAAATGCTCTTATCGTCGTATTTGTCTATTCAGGTATTGCAGGTGATGTCTAATCTTACGTTCGACGAGAAGCAGAGACAGGTCTGTATCATCATTATTATCATCATCATCATTATGCCAGTACATTGCGCCGATGAAAGAAAAGGGAACGATATTGCCTTTATCTGGCACTAACTTGTGCACATTTCCGCGTTCTCTCTCTCCCCCCCCCCCCCCCCCCCCCCTTCTCCCCTGTCTGTCTGTCTGTCTGTGTGTGTGTGTGTGTGTGTGTGTGTGTGTTTATGGTATGTTTGCGCGAAGTTTCCTATCAACAGCGGGTTTCATCGTCAAATTGTCAAAGGAATCGAGGAGCCCGTCACCCGACATGTGGCGATCAAGGTGCAGGAAAGGCGTGGCATGTATGAGGGATTTTGTATGTGGAAAGGAGGGGGAGGCAGTCTTTTTATCTTACTATTCTGTTCATCTCTCTCTACAGCTTCTCTACCAAATCACCACTGGATTGGATCCTAATCAACGTAATATTCTCATTCCAGAGCAACCGTTCCATTATCTATTCAGCGCACTTACGAATCTGTCAAACGCACACACACAAATACAATATTTAAATACAATATACCTAATTGTACGTGCACGTGATTGTCATTCCGTTTGCTCTTTAGCCCTTCCCGAAGAACTTGGGAAGTCTCTCGAGATGGGCACACAAATCCTCTGTGCTCTTTTAATACAGTAAGACTCAACCATTGCAATAGCTTGTAGACAGAGAGGGAAAAGAAGGGGGGTGGGGAGACTAAGAGGTACCTGGTAGATTTAAATATTTATGATAAAGCGAGAGGTGGGGCGGGTGAGAGTGGACGAACAACATGCATGTTTTCCTTCCTTTCACATTTTTACACGTATGCATGATGATAGCTTTCAGTCTTGATATTAATGTCTTCTACTCTTTTTAAAAAAAGATGCAAGAACAACCTTGTGGACGACCATCTAATCTCACTCGGAGTGAATCTGGCCTCCTTTGAGCGATGCGCCACTCTCATAGCCAAAGGTATACTACGTATCATCGTCTTCGTTGTCGTAGTCGTGGTTATCTGCCCGTTGCTAATCGGTCCCGTTCAAATCTCTCGCAGATCCTGTAAAAAAAGGCAAAAATGAAGCGACGCGCGCATGTGTGTGTGTGTGTGTGTGTGTGTGTGTGCGTGTGTGTGTTTCTGTGCGTTTGTGTGAATGTGTAGATGTAACATTAATTAAACTACTAATATTAGGAGATTTGTTGGGAAAGCTTCTGCAGAGAGCGTACAAAAACTGGGATAATCTCCTCATGAAACTTGTAAGTAGCACAGATGAAACATAAGCATAAAGCGCGTGTATTAGCAGAGGACGGGTATAGGGACATTATTACTTATGATGTTTCCCCTTGTCTTGCCCTCCTCTTACATCGCCAAGCATCTGGAATCCTGACATTACGTGCATTTTCTAGGTGAGAAATGTGAGCAATTTTCCTCGTCTATGGAAGGCGTTCTCTCCATATATGCACCAGATGGTTCGTAAGTTACGCGGCAGCAACTAAACCGGAACCTGTCCAATTATCGCATGTTATTTCGCTCTTGTCTTCCTTTCCCTCCCCGCCCCCTATTCCTTATCCCCACTCCAAGAAATACCAAAATGTAAGTGCGTTTTCCAAGAGGCCACCTCATATTTTGGAATCATAAATTGACATCACAGTTATGCCGATGATATCTGCAACCTTTGAGAAACGGATTCTGTTTATTTTTCATGGAAAATCGTGCATTACATTACGAAATTATTGGTATGCATGCACGTCCAGGTGGGGATGGCGATTCGAGCGGAGTCGCACGACTATTTAGTGGAGACGCTCAGGACACTCGGTTGTCCATCACCTTTCGCATCTTCTCACACACATAAATAAATATATGTAAAGGAAGACGGAGAGAGACGAGAGAGAGAAGAGAGAGGGAGGGAGGCGCTCTTGCGTGTGTAAATATTCTAAGCATTCCCGATTGATACGTCTTTAGTGGCGGGTCCTCCATCGTTTGTTTGCTAGTTTGATAACATAAGCTTAAGGATCTTTCGAATTATGATTTCCCATCTTCAGGCAACATCCAACTGCACGATGTTCTTTACCATCAATTACTCATAAAGCACTCCTTCCTGGAGTCCCTCTCCAAGCACCTCAACCCCGGATTCGCCGATGTAAAGTTATAGTATTGACAGTCAGTTATAAATAATGAGCACATATCTCGACTAGGAATTTGGAATATCAATTTCATATGTAATCATATCTCAGCACTTTTCACAACCACACGCGAGTGTGCGCGCGTAAACATATTCTCCTCCTCCTCCTCCTTCTCCTCCTTATCATCACTATCTTCTTTTTTCTTTGTTCAGGACGACGTGGTGTTGGGAGTAATAATTGTGATCGGAACATTCGCTTTGGACCCGAAGTGCGGACCCCTCTTAGCCAACTCGAACCTCGTGCATAAGTTGTGCTCGGTGAGTCCAACAATACGATGATGAGATGATGATGGTGATGATGATGATGATTCAGGCAGTAACCATGCTTGCCTCTCTCTCTCTCTCTCTCTCTCTCTCTCTGTGTGTGTGTGTGTACGGGGGGGGGTCAGTTTCGGGGAGAAATGGGAGATGATTGTAGATTTCTCTATTGATCTGATGAAACTCCAACATCGTGTAGGTGGTAAAGGATAAAATGCGAGACGAGGACTTGCTGCTGCAATCGGTCCGTGTGAAAACCACCCGAACATACAATTTGTACATGCATACATGTCGTACCATGTTTGTATTGATTGGAACAATCCACATTCATGATCGGTCAGATGTAGTGAATATTGTGTCTTCCTCATCCATTCCCACAGCTGTTCGCGTTGTTCCGGATATGTTTGCACGAGGAAGGCAGGGAGGTCATCGTACTTAAAACCTTATTTCAATATTCACAAAAAGCCTCCGACTTGTCTCCTAGCAATAAGAATCGAGATAACCTCAACTCATCATCACCATCATCATCATCATCATCATCACCATCATTATGATCATCATTCGCTCACCAGTTCCTATCATCACCATCTTCATTTGATTCAGGTTGTTGCCGCGCATGAGGAGTTGGTACGTTTATTACACCCGAACGCATACACGGCAATTGCAGTGTGGGCTTCGAGCTATGGCTGATTATTCTAAATCACCGAGTATTTTGGCGCTGCGACGAAGAAGAGGGAAAATCTGCGGAGTTCCTCTTCCTCATTAATTTTCCTTCTCTTCTTACTTCGATTATTTCTTCTCTCTCTCTCTATTCCCCCTCTCTCTCCTTTGCTGCCCCCCCCCCCTCCTCCAACACACCACACACACACACACACGGTACTTAAGCGTGTATCCATTCATTTTACAACATGAACATCCCTCGCCTCTCCTCTGTTTTCAGATCCACATATTACTGGACCTTACTTGCGACGATAGTGAAGCCATTCGGAACATGACCAATAAGCTCCTCGATCTGGTCAGTGCATTAGAGAGAAAGAGATAGATGCATCATTACCTTCACAGAATATGACGCTGCAGACGATTTTGACAATGATTGATGGTGATGAGAAAAATAGTAATCGAATTTCGAGTAGTTAAATTTCCTTGATCATCGATGATGGAAAATGGAGGTCGTGGTTTATCTTCAAAAACTTGCAACATGATAGGAACTCACGCCTTCTTAATTTCGACAGGTGGTTCAGTCGGATGTGGACGGTTGGCAAGTGCGCATTCGAGAAAAGAGATTTGAAGTAGCCATTCACGACAATATGTGGAACACCCATGAATCTCTCCCCCCCTCTCTCTCTCTCTCTCTCTCTCTCTCTCTCTCTCTCTTACTTACACACATACGCGCGCGCATGTGCGCGCGCGCCATAGACACTTGCATGCTTTCATCGCATTGTGTCAAAGAAAAGAGGAAAAAAACTCCTCAATTTTCATACGCCTGTCTCTCACTCGTCCATCCGTGTCCCTGTCTTTTGTGGTTTTGTCACCGCTATCCTCCCCCCTATCATCAGAATATGAATCGCGAATGGATTGAGTTCATCGAGAGTTCAGAAGCACCAGAAGGGTAGTATTATCGTTGTGAAATGTAATCTTGCATGCCTTCGTGTGTGCACGCGTCCTCGTGAATGATATATTGATTGAACAGTAAGACAGATATCGAACACACACACACACACACACACACACACACACTCGTTCATAAAGGAAAGGTACGAAATATTCATTTGTTTTTCTGCTATACACTGTGTGTGCAGAGAGTACAAGAACCCGATGGAAAGTTACGGAGAGGAACAATATTATGAAGAGGGTCACAAAGAAGAAAATGAAGAGAATTATATATTTTATAATGATGTGTTGATTGCACAATCAATTGTGTCCAGAATATCCTGTTCCGATTAGTATTTGTTTTTTCCTCTCTCTCTCTCTCTCTCTCTCTCTCTCTCTTTATATAAGTGTATATGTGTGTGTGTAAGAGAGAGAGAGAGAGAGAGAGAGAGAGAGAGATTGAGAGGGAGAGTGGGTGCGTGCATGTTCGTGAGTCCCATCAATCAAATCTATCGTTCTATGCTCAGACGAAGTCGGGGCGTTGAGATACGATCCTTCGCAGATGCAATGGGATGACAGTGCGGATGTAATCAACATTTACTCAGCCTATACGTTATGCATGTGCACAGATACGTACATATGCAAAAACGATGGTTTGGACATATACGTGATTAAAATAGTGTTCCTTTGGGTATGTTGCTTGAACACCATTCGAGATCTAATCATTGACATAAAGAAACGCCGTGTACGCAGCTAGATCAAGGGGACGCTGCCAATCAGCTGGACTATGGAGAAAGCTTGGACAGCAGCGGTCGTTTCTCGCCTAAGTTTCATGCTGGCGGCCATGTGCCCAGTGGCGGCGGTGAGATGCAACCCGATTCTTCGCTCCTTCCAGGATCCAGTCATATGTCAGATGAATACCCTAACGATGATGAAGACAGCTTGGCTGAATCTCGACGACGATGATTTGCAGAATTACTACTTGGATGCAGGTGGTGCGTAGAAACGTTAGATTCGGAAGGGAACGCAACAGTACCCATCATTGCGTGACACACACGCGCATGCACTCTTCAGTAAACATGTCTAGCTAGTCATCACACTCATGTCTATGACACCATCATTTATGTCCATCCAGTCGGCAGTGCGCAATCTAGCAATGCTAGAATGGAGCACAGCATCAGTGTCTCAATCATGCGCGTCCAGCAGCTAGCGCTTGTTGCTGCCCTCTACCCAACCGCCACGTGAGCACCACGTGAGCACGGCTGTCCCTTTGCTAATTGTTCATTGTCCATGTCACTCCAATGCACAAATGGATCGCTCGCTCTGCCACTGTCGGCTCTGCTGCTACTTGCTAGCTTGCTGCATGCGAGCCACACGACAACCCATCTAGCCATCCGCAGCATGCAACACGCCATGCTAGCATGATGCGGAAAATTCGTGCATCAGGGTTGCGTTGTTCTGAGCATGCCAGCATGCGATGCGCACTTCAGCTAGCAGTCAGCGACGATTTTCTGTCAGTGTTGTGTGTGCAGAACTGCTAGACTGTCTAGCTGTCTCTGCAGCTGTCCAGCTAGCTGTGAGCGATCACCGATGCGAGCAGGAATCAGCATGAATGAAGTGTTTCCAACGCATGCGTACTTTTGAACCACAAGAGCATCGAAATGATTAATCTTTGCTGGATGTCTAGCTCCAGAGCTGGCGGTGGACGTGGACTGATTTGGACCTCGAGCTCACAATTCTGGAATTGTGACCGGCGTGTCAAGCTAGCAAGGTCCATGCACGCTGGCACGTGCATCCAGCTAGCCAGAACGTTGTCATGAACAATCATGAAAAATGAGCACGTAAATCAAACAGAAAAATAACGCGCAGGACGGGGAGGCACCCACCATCATGCGAAAGCATCTGTTGCTAGCCAGCAAGAATCACTCGTAGACTTCCTTGTCGTAGGAATATTATTCCTATCCAGTCGTCACACTCTTTCCACCGCAATTCGTACAAAAATAAAAATGTTTGAGATCTGCATGTATCCGACTTAAGATTTCCATGTGTTTCCCTAAAAAACAGCTGGAATAAATTCTGCTTGGTATCGCGCACAGGACCGCATTTTATTTTCACAGAATATTTATTCGTACCCTCAAAGAAACAGAAAAAGTAATTACACTAGAATTCAGGCAAATTGTTGTTTACGTCAGCTAAATTAGCCCATATTTTAGGCTAAAGCCAAGAAAAGTTTACCGATTTGCAGTTTTACCAATATGCGCAATGTCATGAGCGGGAATACCTACAGCTTAAGTTGATGAAATGGTTGTCGCACCCAGAGAACGGCATGAAAACACTAAACAGACCCTTTGCTTTCGAAACTGACGAACGAAAAGGCGTCCCTCCAAAACCGAACAAACCTCCCTCCTCCCTGCAAGTGGCTTTCCTCAAGCATTCTAAGGTATCCGGGAACAAAATAAATTATTTTTGAAGGACATCGGCTTCGACTTCATGAGTGTTCACCAAAGTTCTGGCTTTGTGTCACTTGTAAGTATGGGAAAACTCCTAGATCGTTTGTGTTTTCTTTCCATTCGGACTGTGTCAGTCATTATTGGAGCACATCGGGGAGGAGGAGGCTCATTCTCCACCTAACAATTTTTGTGCTTACAGGGCATCGAAAACTCAAAGTGATGCCCACTGACAAGGCAGTGGCGGATAAGAGTGCCGTCAAGACGAAGGTGTGCTGCTACAATTTTAGCTGTAGGGTATACCCTGAATCATCACCACAAACATAATTGGGGTAAATTTTCCAAAATTTCAATTAAGAGAAGAAAGGTTTGCAGATATATGTGCGCGATGGATCCGATTCCTGTAGCCTGTAAAATAGTCCAGAACACGCATAGCTGGTGATGAAACTTTCTTGTGGAAAATGATCTCATCTTTCCGTTAGGATGAGGATGCTGGGGAATCGTTCTTGTCTACAGGAGAATACATGGGCACAGCACTCAGTTCTCGAGAGAACAGGTCCGCTTCTTCATTTCAGTTTGGATTTTGGGGCTACGAAATACGCTTTCGCAGTCATTCGATATAACTCTGAGGACTCTGTGTACTACGTCAATAGGATGCTCTTATGCGAGCCTGCTGAAGTGATCTTTGAAGACATCGTGCCGGAAGAGAAAGGGATAGTGCAAAAACTGGTCAAAATCGCCCCACACATAGATTTCTTCGCACACAACAACCTATTTTCATGCAACCTTCTCCCTTCCATGAAGTACGAATGTTTCTTTTAATTTGGAGGAGAGCTGAGGCGATGTGTTGTTGCCATGACCTCATTTATCTACCTACAATACATATTATTCAACGTTTTAGACCCTTCGAAATATATCCAATAAAGCGTTGCGGCTCAAGATTGTATACCCGAAAGTTAAGGTGTGAGATGGTTGTCTTCGTAGTGCAAAGATATTCACACGATGTTCATGTATCAGAACTCCCCGAGTCGTCAAGTTGGTCATTTCATGTGGAGTTTTTGAGCAATTCTAGGGACAATCAGTCTTGACAAATAAAGAATGTGTGACAAGTACAACCTTCAGGGGAAAAGGCTATGTGATGAATATATGTGATACTTATACTTGAATACCATGATGGTTGAAGGTGCGGGTACTATATTATAAGGGTCTATGAAGTACTGTGCTGGAGAGATTACATTCGTGTTAATTGGTCAGCTTGATCACGGAATGTAATGACATGGATGATGTTAAAAATCAAAAATGGCTTTGCGAAAATTAATCATACACAATGCATGAACAAAAATAATAGCGATGAATTCTCCACGATGACACGCATTGCGGAAGTGGTCGTGCATGCTAGCATTGGCACACT
>ADNK01001207.1:0-58011 GCA_000320545.1 Bigelowiella natans CCMP2755 | reverse complement strand
AAATACGGGTTTCTCGGACTTTCACACCCCCACATTTTTTTTTTCTCCCCAAAGTTTTCTTTCTCCTCTCTATATAGCCCCCCCCCTCCCCCCCCCCCCTATATATATATATATATATATATATATATATATATTGTTACTGTTTCGTTAGTAACGACGTTGCTAGAAGAAGCTGCTTGCGACTGGAGATATCCGAGCAGTTCTCGCAGTTCTCGTTGGGCAAGATCTATGATCGGCCCCGTATGTTTGGAAATAATGCCAGGGCCCAAGTTCATTAATTCGCCAAGACAATCGTAAATTGAAGCTTGGAGGACGTTGTTACTGCCGGCCTCTTTCGATGAAAGTAGTAGGGTGGAAAGTACCTGAATTATTGCTAGGTTTAGCATCTGAATTCATAATTCTATGCAAGCTATAAATTTGTTGGACATCCTCCGTTCACTCTCCCCATCGTCTACCTTCCTCGCCCCCGCCCCCCCTTTCCCTCTGAACATTTTGATCAAAATATCTATCTGTACCTCGACTAGGGAGGGTATGTAGGGAGCTATGTGCTGCCTCGTGGAGCTGATAGTCTCTCGAATGATGAGAAGCGTCTGTGTCTTCACAGGAATACTGGGCTCATACTTGTCAACGCCGATATCGTCTGAAGCTAGAAGCGCGAGCAGATTTCTCGTTAGCTCGGCTAGATCCATCTCTGCCTCTCGGCTAATAATGCACACAAACAAGATGCGGAGCAACTTGGCGACACGGCGTTCGAATGCCTCGAGCCAGACAACCGAGCCCGAAGCACTCTGGATTGGATTGAGGCCTAAGCTCTCAATCCGATGAGAATGGCCACCACCATTGCTGCTGGCGCCTTTGTGCTCGTCGTTATCACGATATATCGGTAGCTGCAGCTGCGCCGAGAGCTCTTTCAGAACGCTTGCAATGAGGCTCGAGATACCATTCTTAGGGTTGACGCAGGTGAAGATTTCCATCAAGACCTCAATTGCCATTCCTTCGAGGCGTTCATTTCCATGAAACAGGACCCCAAGGCAGAGTCCTTTCGTCTGATTCACAAAGGGCTTGAAGGATGATCGGAGGCATCTCGCCAGATTGAGGAGGATGGCCAATCTAAAGCGTACGCTCCGAGTTCCGCCGGCTGCTGTGAGCTTTGGCACCAGTCTTGGAACGCATTTCGCAATTATGTCCCGTATTGGTATGTTCGCTGTAGTAGAAAGCTTGAACATCAGTGTGAGGCAGTGCGCTGCTGCAAGACCCACAGCGAGTTGCTTTTTGATAGTTTCTGTGCCATTCGACAGGCATTTATAAGCTATGGCCATTAGCCTATCAGACAGTTTATTCGCCCTTGCCTTGAACTCGGCCTTTGACATTAAGGGTAGATTGGCCTCGAGGAAAACCAGAGCCGAGTGCCGCATCTCGATGTCATCATGCTTGAGCATGTTCACGACACGCTCGCTCCATTTCCTCCACAATGCCATATCTGCACCTGCCTTTCCATTATTTCTCACCCCCCCCCTCCGGATTTTGATCGAGCAGCTTCCAACCAGCTCGATCGCTCTCAGGATCGCTTTGCGGTCTTGCACCGCCTCGCGGTCAGTGACCCGATCCAGTGCCTGCAGCGCCTGCATACTGCTGCTGCTGCTGCTGCTGCTGCTGCTGCTGCTGCTTACGAGATCCTATTCCTTTTAGTGTGGATTGTCTTTATGTCCTGATATCCTTCGGCCAAGCTAGGGCCGCGAACATGCCAGACGGGTACGACTGCCCACGAAGGGTTCCATTATTTTTATCAGGAACGCGTACGAGCAGGGGCTATCCGGCAGTGACGACTAAATACCCGGTACTATCCGGATAAATCCCTAAATGATCTGATTCATGTCTGCGACAACGATTAAATCGCGTAATTCGATGTCGCAGTTGGTAAAAGGAGGCAACTTACAGATCCCAAGGCTGGCTGACAGTTGATCAACGGCTACATCACCCCTCCCCGGAACGATGAGGACCTCTGCAGGTGAGGGAGCGGCAGATGGATGTATACACAATATGCACAAGCGCAAACACTCACACAAACACACACACACACACGCACACATTGTCAGAGATAGGAGAGTGGGAGGAGGGAGGGGGAATGGGATCAGGATGGCTCACCGATACGCTCTATGCACTACCCTAATTTAGGATCTAGAAGACGGTTGGTAAGGTCGACGCATGGGAAACAAAAAGAAAAATTAAATGATGAAAATTATTTCACAAACGTGTCGGCAAGGTCAAACATCAATCTTACCTGAAGGCATGCACATAAATATATGTACGATGAGTAACACACCGCGCGCAAGCGTTCAGACACACACATACACCTACGCGTTACCTATTATATTTCGCTCTCCTCACGAATCACATATGACCACTCCTTTGTAAGGCAAATAATTTTAAACCGGACAAATTTCAAAGAAAGCAAGCTGAAGAAGAGAGCTTTGAAGAGCATTAAAGTACCGAGACAGCAGAGTCGGGGACCAAGGCTGGATCTCTCCAGCCCGAAGGAAAGAGAATCGATAGTAAAATGTGAGAAGAGTAGGGTTCGAAAGGGTAGAAAAGGATGCATGTCCAAACCGAGAAGAGACCCGTTGACGGCTGGTATATCGAATGGGGGAGCGCACCGTGAAAACTCGTCTATGCACCAAACTGCAGCAAGTTCTGGTCGGAAAGTATTAGAGCGCAAGTCAAAACCGAAGAGGCGTGGGCCGAGAGTGTCGAGTTCCTGGCGTTGGGTAAGTGGCTATAGAAGAGTAGGCTCTGCAATATTAGGCACATATACGTCTTTTGCCGTGGAGTAGTAGTAGCACCGCATTGCGCCACATACCGGCACTTATTCAGGACTGTGATGCTGCGCCTCGGCCCTGGACAACTCCCACAAAATGGCAAACCCCAACCAACTCGGTAAATGGCTAAAGCGATGATTGCGATGAACATGAAGACTAAAATTATGATTTTTAGCCGGAGAAAAAACCAGCTGCAGGCGTAGACAACTTCGAATACCCAATGATAGTGAAGCCTGAGCCGCATTTTGACGGTGCTGACAGCACAAGGTAGGCTCGTCGTTTTATGTCGTGTTTATCCGTGATATGGAATTAGATTACTCTGGAAGATGATTGGTTATCTATCTATGTTTTTTTTTGTTTGTTTTTTCCCCCTCGTATACACACACACACACACACACACACACACACACCTCTACACACAACAGCCTTGATGCAGTATTTCACCACACTCCCGTGAAAGCAACAAATTACCTTCCTCGGACCCCTATGGAACCTGAGAATGTGCGGATGAGATCTCCCCCCCAAACTCCCAAGGAACAGGCCGATAACATCCCCGTGCTTCCTGCTCGGTTTTCACGATCGTCTCGAAAGTTATCCTTGCATTCACGGCAGCAAGAAAAGCAGCAGCAGCAGCAGCAGCAGGAGGAGGAACAACAACAACAACAACCGCAACAACAGCAGCAGAAAAAGAAGAAGAAGAAAAAAAAACGCCAGAAAAAGAAGAAGAAGCAGCAGCGGCGACAAGTCAGCAAAGATACCGCCCTTCTGTCGCCTTCTCTCATGCTTCTCTCACCGAACTTGACACTCGCAGCCACTTCACGACGGACCCTTCCCCGGACTCCCTCGGAGTCGTCTACAAACGTTTCTACTCTTCATTTCCGATCGAAAGGGTCAGAGAGCAAAGAGGCCGCAGGAGAAGAGATGCCGCCTCTCATCCTGGCAGAAACACCGACTCGAAATAGCACTAGTATTCCGTACTTCCCCTCAAGCCCAGCAGCTGCTGCCGGTACAATTAAGGATAATGCTGTTTCCTTGGAGCTTTCAAACGCCTCCTCCAATCTTTCTCTTCGCAACAACAAAGAATTCGCGATGGGCAAAGAAGGGAAACTAGCAGCAGCAGCAGCAGCAGCAGCATCTGCAGCAGGGGGAGGAGGAGGAGGGATTAAGCTCGTCTCGACTCCAATCCGAGGAAGCACAAATAACAGCTATTCCGTTGCAACCACACCAGCAGAGCCAGGAAATGAGGCCCTCTCTCTCGAGTGTATTGCCCAAAGAACTCCGGCAGAACCTGGGAACGATGATCCAGCTGCTGCTGCTGCTGCTTCATCAGGACGTATTGCTGCAGAGAGTGTAAAACCTGCTCGATTGTTCGCCGAGCCAGCCCCCCCCTCAAGTACCACTCATTATTCTGTTGTGAGTAAGGATCATGCAGGAGGCGGAGAACCGACCGGAGAGAAGAAGGAGGACGCCAGCGGGCAGAGACTCACGCTAGATGGTAGTCAGAGTTAATCTTGTGGAAGAGATCTTTCGATGATCATGCTGCAAAAACGCTCATCATCGTCGTCATCGTCGTCCAACTCGTCATCATCATCATCATCATTGATTTGTTCCGTGAGCTAGCCAGCGATAACAAACTCACCTTGCGGATATGTTTTTACGATGTCGCTGTGCGTTGTTGTCTCTGTTTTGCTTCGTTCGAAAGTGTGTCTTCAGGGATGCGAAAAAGTACATGGAAGAGTCAAGACTGTGATTCAGGTGCGGCGGTGTATTGATTGATTCTTGTTGCTTGTAAGCTTGTTTGCTTGTTTGCTGCTGATGCTGTTTACATTTGAAGCACGCTCTTACTACATGGGCTGCAACACACAACCCCATATATATATATATATATATATATATATATATATATGTTTACATATACAGGTGCTCCAGGACGCCGGATTTAGTGCCACGCCCATTTCCCGTGCAACCCCTCCCAACACGAAGGACGATGGCGATGAAAAACGCACCGACGGAGCAAGTCGTGGAGCAGCAGCAGCAACAGCAGCAGCACAGACAACAACAACAACAACAACAACAAAGACGACGACAGCCGATCTACAATCCAATCGTAATGTTGAAAAGACTTGTCAAAGCGACAAGACATCAGCTGCTGCTGCTAGTGCTGCTGATGATACTACAACGACGACTACTACTTCTACTACTTCCACTGCTGCACCCTCTCTTGCGACTGCTAAAGCTAATGCAGAGCCGACGCTCACAGTTGGAAGGGAGCAGCACTCTAGCCTAACCGAACCGGTGGAAACAAAGGCGAAGAAGACGACAGCAGATATGCCTGATGTCAACCCTGCTTCACCTTGTAAGAAAGCAGAAGAACCATCCTCCTCCTCCTCCTCATCATCATCATCATCATCAACAGCATCCCTGTGTGTTGTTCCCCCACCACCTCCCCCCTCCCTATTGCCTCCGCCACAAACGTGCACCACCGTGAAGCACGAAATGCCTTGCGTGGGCCCCCCTCCCCCCCCTCCCCCAACCCTGCTACCACCAACAGCCCCGCAGAAATCCGAGTCACCATCGCTAGGATTAGCTATGGAAGAAAAGAAAGCATCACCATCATCATCTTCATCCTCATCATCATCAGTCCCACCCCCACCTGTCGGCCTCCCCCCCCACCTGTCGGTCTACCCCCCCACCCTCCGGCCTGGCGCCGCCTCCGCCTCCTGGAGCTTCCCTTATCCCTCCTCCCTTCCTCCGGGGGCTGCTGCTGCTAAACCGAAGGCCAAGCGCCAAAAATCTTCAATCAAGATGAAAAAGGTCAGCGAAATGCATGTACTATTGCCTTCACCCCCCCCCCCCCTCCCACCCCCGATAATGATAATGCCTGTTGACCTCACTGACGGTCTATCCGACGAATTCTCTATGCTGAACCTGTCCTTTGAACCCATACACGTTATATATGTATATGCAAATATATATATATATATATATATATATATATATATATGTGTGTGTGTGTATAATATGAGTGACGTATGTGAGTGTGGTGTATTGTTATCGTTCATAACTGACGGTGCGACTCGGTGAATGCAGATTCATTGGACCCCGAAGCCATCTCAGGAAGGCAGCATCTGGCATGAGCTCAAGCACAGCGCCATCTCCCCCGGTACACAATTGCTCGATTTCGATGTCACTCACACGGCGGAAGTAGAAGCGTATAGACGGGGAGCAAGCGATAGAGAGAGAGAGAGAGATCATGCAGAGGCCAGAGCCATAGCTTTGTGATGATCTTCACCAGCTACATCGATCTAACTGCAACTATCATAAATCACAGGCTCAGACACAGCAGCATCGCCATTGAAGCCCACGTCCTCCCCGCTGAGGCAGCTCATCGAGCTCTTTGCGGCGACGAAATTGAAAAAGAAGAAGAAGAAGAAAACGGTCATTGCCGACGCCAAGAACAACAACAACAACAGCAAAAAGGAGGGAGGCAGCAATGGAGGGAAAGCAGCGGAGACTACACCAGCAGCTGCTGCTATTGACGCCGTCACTAGAGCCATTGATGCTAGGAGGTGACTGATCATCTAGGAAGGAAACGTCGATATGCATATATGTATATATATATATATATATATATATATATATATACATATTTATGACGGTGGAGCTCATGATTCCTATGCGTGCTCTTTGCTCGTCAGGCTACGAAATGCCTCGATAGTCTTGAAGTCTATGAAATTGGAAGTCTCAAACATCATCGCTGCCATTTCACAGGTGCGTGTGACTCCTCTCATCCTCAAATAACGCATAAACTCTGTCGCCCTGTTTGTCAATGCAATTGACGAGGAGCTCACACGTTCCCTCCTGCATACGAATTAGGTGGATGTAGAGAGGCTGCCAGGGGATTCTGCTGACAGAATCAATCATATCTTTCCCACACAAGGTACTCTTCTACCGAGAAAGAAAGGGGGGGGGGGGAGGGGGAGGGGAATTAAAGTAAAGTAGAAGCGTAACTGATGCTTGCATGGTTTTCAAAATAGTGCATGTTTCTTCGTCTCCATCCATCACTATTAAGATAAATGTTGGCAGTGTACTGACCGATCATTGTCCCCCCCCTCCTCAGCGGAAATAGACCTGATTCGAAAGGAAATCGGCTTCGTCGCCAGCCGGATGGCCTTGTTGTCTACTGCAAAGGCATCCAAGCCTGGCAAAGACCCTTCCCCCCGGGAGAAGGCGCAAGAGGTGCTGAAAGCAGCCTTGGCTACCGGAAAGCAGCAGCTCCAAGATAACATACATTTTTACCTCGGGGTACGTTCCTTAACAGGATTCAACCCGATGTGTCTTCCCATTACAGAGTGTGCGCGTATGATGGAAAACCTGTACCAATTACTGTCTTAGGCTGCTGCGGAAGGGGGCGACATCTGTGGAAAGTTTGAGTCGGTCCTGTTTCAACGCGACTTCCTCCCCCGGATGAAAGCGCTGATCGAGCCCCTGACGACGATGGAACGGGCAATCTGTGCGCTCAAGTCTTCGTATACAGTGAAGAAGTATGGGATGATGCGTGCTCGTCTGATGGCGCTTGTTTCCTGCTTTGTCTCTGAATGCAAACCATTCGGTCCTCGTGTGCACATGCGCCGTGGAAGGCGTAAACGATTCGCACGGCAAATACCCGATGAATTGTGTGTGGAATACATTTGCACAAAGCATTGGGAGAATCTCTTGTACTTTTTTTTCCCCCTCGTATTTCAAGCATCTAACTTCCTTTCTTGGGCTCACGTGACCCTCAATTCGCGTTAGTAATTTATATTGCTGTGTACAACAATAGGGTGCTGAAGAAGGTGCTGCAGTTTGGGAACTTCATGAATGTCAACTCCGGAGCCAACGAGACGCACGGGTAGGAGGACATTTTGCACGATTGTTCGATTGATGATATAGCAGGATGATACGTTAAGTAGAGAATCGAGACGCTGATAGATTTGTGTCGCAAAGCTGAATCTGGCAACGCCATTGCTCGCTCTCCTCGAAGGCATTTTGTGATATAAATATAATGTATTTTACTGATTGATCTCGTTATCACAGGTTTGATCTATCAGCCTTGTGCATGCTGTCGCGCATAAAGTCCAGGGACAACCGTATTTCTCTACTCGGTAATGAAGCAAAAGATGCCATATTTGCCATCTATTTCCAACTGCACGGAAATGACATCAATGTTACTATTGATAACAGCGTCTCGAGGAACACAGTTGTATATTGATTAAGAGTGGCTGTTTTGATTTTGCTGAGTAGGTTTCATCGCTCTGCAAGTGCGGAAGGATATATCTCGTCGCAATCGCAGAAAGGCAAAAATGGCGAGCATCCTCAGCATGAGCGGCGGCAACGACGAGAAAAATGGCGCCGGCGGATCTGTTTCGATAACGCCGAAAGCATCCAGCAGCTCAGTGTCTGAGGCGCTCAAAAAGGAGCTCGAATCGGTAACGATGATAGCCCGATGATGCGTCGAGATACTTGCTTCGCGGTGTTTTCTCCTTGCTGCCAAAAAACTTCGTTTTGATGTTTTAACTTGTTCTCTCACTGAAAACGTCGGTGAAGGATGTGACTGCGAACACGGCCAGTTCGTGTTAACGACTTCCGATCATCTTCTGTGCGAGAGAATGAATATCCTGCTTCCTGATTTGTGCTTATTCAGTTGCACGAAGCTGCGAGAATCGATGAGAATGCTATCCGAGCGGTAACAAATAATTCATGTGCAATGTGAAATAGTCACTCGTTGTTGTTGCGTGAGAAGAGCTTCATCCCCTTTCTATGTGCACAGGAAATCAAGGTGATGCAAAAGAAGATGAACTCTACATCTAGGCTTCTAGCGAGCAGCACTTCTCCGCCTTCCTCTGATCTATCGAAATTGAGCCGATTTATCGAGGAAGCAGCTACACATTGGAGCAAGGTAGATTTCGTTATTCTTCCTCAGCACAAAGACAGGGATTGAGGATATTGTAGACCTCGGTTCATTCATAATTTCTATGTTCTTTCCCCATTAGCTGCTCGCCCAAGTCGAGAGCATCGAAACCCTGCATAAAACCCTCTGCAAGTACCTAGGTAGTAACGCAACGAATCTCAGATTGCATGTATGTGAGACGAGTCTTTGTCACGATCTTCCATTCTATGCCCAACCGCATCAGGCCATAATGAATCAAGCACGTGGGGCAGTGTTTTTCAAATCTGGCAAAGTTTCTTAGGTATTTGCCGGCGGGCGAAAGGCCATAGTGCTTTGCTTGCTAGCTTGCGTTGTTGTAAATCTGAAGGTTAACTCGTTTTGTTGGTCCGTGTTGCGTAACTCCCAGGGGATCTTTCAAAAGCCGAGAAAGCAGCTGTGAAGGTACATGCATGCATATACACAGATCATCGCGGTAAAATGACGCTCACACGATGCATGATAATAGATATCTCGGAACGACGTGTTGGGCAAGATTTCATCAGCTCCAAAGGACGCTAAGAACTGTTTAGATGGTGGTAGTAGGCGGGCGTTGACCATAAAAAGCCCCAGTCGCTAAGAACGTCACCTGTCCGGTCATGGCACTTGGGATTTTATAGAAGAAATTGATATTCCAGCTTTTAGATTTAATATAAATTAAATGCGGACACAGGCGCTGAATGCGGCCTTGGCCGATTCGAGTGTTTTCTCGGCGAGGTATTAGTTGCCAGTCGGGCAAAGTCTAGATGCCCCCGGAAAGAACGATATATGTGTAATAGTCGTGATGCATCCAACTAGCCTTCATCCCAATTAAAAAAGAGCTGCGGTGGTTCCATATTTATTGTCAATATTAAGCGCCAAATATTCGTGTGATATCAGCAATCTATATAACCCCTTCTGTTTAGCATGCTGCGCACGCGGTCTAGCGGTGGCTCGCCCCACATGCTAGCACGGATGCATGCATCTGTCTAGATCGCATGGTGCAGGCAGCTGAGTAACACAGGCAAGTGCTACGACGTCATGCTAGCATCTAGAGCATGTCTAGATCCATGTACAGCTCTAATAGCTGGTGCAGAACTGAAGAGCACATCTAGACATGCTAGCTAGCTAGCATATCTAGATTTTAGATATGTGCGCCATTCTAGCATTGCTGCATTCTAGCATTACTAGATTGCATGCAGCGCGAATGTCATTGTCGCGCGCACGCAGTCACGCTCGATCCACTATATGATAGACATGCTAGCATGCAATACACATAGTAGTCTAGACGACTATATAGTGGACGCTGCATGCACCCGCTCTAGTGCTAGCAGCCTGCAGGCAGTCATGATATAGACGACATCTTGCTAGCTTGGCTCGACGCATCATTTAGACACACACGCACGCTAGCACAGTGAACACATCTAGACATACTAACTTGCATGCGATGCATCATGGGCAATCATTTCACTACATCCATCTAGCCGTCTCAGTCACACTAGCACATGCAGCATGCACCATGGTTAGCTAGCTAGATACGATGGGTGCATCTCAAGATCTATGTGTGCTCGATGCGATAGCTCTCTCGCTCTACACGCCTAGCTAGACGTGGTACATCTAGACTCTGTGCATGCTTGCAGCAGTTTCATCGACGTACAGCGTTAGTTGTCACATAGTCACATGCATGCGATCGACAATTCTAGAACCATTGAAGCAGCGAAGCTGATGTACAGTTTTATCAATGTCAATCTACATGAACGACCCATTTCTAAGTGTGTATTGCAAGGAAGTGAAAGCTACCCAGCCGGGCATGGGTTCAGCACAGGTGCCTCTACATCCATTTCCGCGCTGAGTGAGTGCTCCACCGCATCATTGTGCGTGCAGGCCTTGTTGTCACTGCAGCTCCGAGCGTAACAGCGCAGAAACCTTTTCATCTAAGACGCCACCGAGCTGAACAAGCCATTATTAAAGGCAAGGAACGCCATTAGTCTTCTCAAATGATACTCGGATTATAACCGTGGTCCCAACCTCTTTTGCCACGTCCTCCATCAGCATGTCTGTCAACTCATCGGCGAACTTCTCCAAAACCTGTTGTTGTTGTTGTTGTTGTTGTTGTTGTTGTTGTTTTGTGGCGGTGTATTTAAGACGGAAAGCGGAGGCTAGCATGAGGGATAGCTAGATAGGACGGGTGAGGTGCGGAGATGAGAGAAAGACTGACGTTCAGTGAGCACTGTCCAATGCCTGCATCATGTTGATGATGAAAACAACGAAAAGTAGGGATTGGTGGAGGGCTTCTATGACACATTCACACGCACACACACGCGCGCACATTTAAATGATATATATATATATATATATATATATATATATATATATACATATTAATAATTCTGATATATTTATAAACTGCACCATCTTCGACTCGGAAGGAGGAGCCGCATTATCCTGAGATCCCCACTTCTCATGATGGGCATGGCCATCACCAGCATCACCCGACTGCTGATGGGACTCCGAGGGCAGCTGCATCCATTTCTGGTCTGAGAAGTAGTGGGGTCGACTGCTGCTTTTCGCATCACCATCACTCACGTCGTGTTTCTCCTCATCTGGAAGCAACTCCGCTCTATCACCACCACTGCCAGCAGCAGAGGGTACTGTTTCGTCTCCCTCGCTCGCGAGTCTTCCTCCTCCTCCTCCTCCTCCTCCTCTTGTTCCCGCTTTTGCATCGAAGGCGTTGGTCTGGATGTTGTTGCTCTTGCCGTCTTTATCATCATCATCATCATCACCATAAATTCGGCATATCATGTCGCTGAGGGCACGCTCATCTGCGAACCAAAAACACCGTAGCAGAGACATTTGTTAGTGGTATTATTGTTGTTGTTATTCCCCAATAGCACCCGCAACAGCAGCAGCTTCTTCGCCAAGACAAGCATGCCCCAATAGATGGGAGTCAGTGAGAGGGGGTCGGTTTGGTTGACAGAAAGCAAAATTGTAAGGAAAAGAGGGAGAAGCTGATGAAGCACGCACATAGAAAGGGGGAGGGGGATCATCTGATGATAAATGAACAAAAAACAGATTATTGAGTGGGGGCAGCGTCATGATTATACCGTGACTGCTGACGACGCTGCTCGCCATCTGATGATGACGCTGATCCTCCTCAGGAGCGAGATAGCGCTGCTGTATCTCCTCCATTTTGTTTCTAGGGAGAAGAAGAAGAAGAAGAAGAAGAAGAAGGTGGTTAAGCGACGGGGAGACTATTGGAAGCACACACACACACACACACACACACACACACATATATATATATATATATATATATATATATATCAATTTACGTGTGTGTGTGTGTGTGTGTGTGTGTGTGTTGTATGCATACTTGTGCTGCATTGCTAATTTCAAGCACTCCTCCTGATATCGTACGAAGAGAGAGAGAGAGAGAGAGAGAGAGAGAGAGAGAGAGATTTAATGCTTACAAAGCAAGGATTATGAATAACGTGCATATAACAATCATCCTCCACCCCACCCAATTCAGCGCGACACAGGTGTGTGTTTGTGTGTGTGTGTGTGTGTGCGCGCGCGCGATTGTTGAGCAGCTCAATCATCGTCATCATCATCATCATTGTTGTCGTAGTTATTGCCGACCATTGCAGCTTCGGTGTCATTTGCTTTCTGCTCCATCCGGGCGCGCTCCTCACAAAGGTTAAGATTCCTAGCAACGTCCTCTGCATAGATGAGGTGCACAGTGGCGTTTAAAACAGCAAACTCACGCCAGAGAGTACTATACAAAACAATGGTTCGAATCCTTCAAACAACAAAACGGGCAAAATGATCTCTAATTGTTCATTTAAAACTTGGAAAATAACCTTTTCACGCTACTACAATTACCCAACTGCTACTGCTGCTATGACGACGACGACGACGACTTCTACTACTACGATTCGCTCTCTGACCAAGGAGATCATTCAGCAGCATCTCGGCCAATACTCCAGCCTACGAGAGATTGTATATGAAAAGCACGAGGAGAAGGGAAAGGGTGAAAACAACTGGAGGATGGCGGGAGGGAGGGAGAAGGTGATAACCACAGCGTCTTTATTTGTTTGTCGTTGTGTATGCATCCATTCTCAGCTTGAAAGGTAACAAATTGGAACACCGAAAACACTCGCGACGACGACGACGATGACAACGGAGAATGCATGCACAGGCGGGAAGAAGAAGAAGAAGAAGAAGCGCACATTTCCATAACACCTCTCTCGCAATCGCATTCTTCATCGTCTCGGACGCCTGATGAGGGAGAAATAGCACCAAATGCCGATTATTATAGGTTGTCTTCATCGTCGTCGTTGTCGTTGTTCTTGCTGTTGCGTTGGGGAATCATCAGCCTCACGATACATTAATAGCGCGTTGTTGCGTAAGGATGTTTTAATATCGCCTACAATCATTAAATCCGTTATCAGTATTCTCACCCTTCTCAGCATTGCACCCGGTTGGCCATACTGCATCGCTACGAAAGAGTGGTCGACAACATCCCTCATCCTTCCCTCTTCCCTATTTTTCATCATAAATTAAGAAGTCAGAGCAGCTTGGTTTGGGAAACATTCCTCGTAACAGGGGGGAGAGGAGGCGGCGCATCATCACCAGCGATCATTATAGAGCGCTGAAAACACGAAGAGTCTCCATTTTCATCTTAAAAAATGCCTTGGAAAATAAATAACACAGTTGTTGGAGTTGTTCTTGAAGTGAGGACATTCCCCCCCTCCCCTCTTCCACTCCCAACCCCCCCTCCCACTCACCTAGAATAGCTTCGGAGAGCATTCACTTCCCTCGCCTGCGTGTTATCGATATATGAATGGAAACACAAGAAGTAACAAAACGCACCAGAATTGCACAACTATGCAAAATGCTACCAGCTCTGATTGGAGACCAGAACGTCCTCCTCCTCCTCCTCCTCGTCGTTGTTGTTGTTGTTGCGATCGCCCATGTTTTTGCTGGTTCTCTAGCAAGTAGCGCATCAGCTGCTCTTTCTCGATGGAGAGCATTCGCATTTCTTGCTCGGCTTGGAGAGCTGCTCGAAGCTTTCGCACCTCCTTTAAATCAACAAGAATTTCATCATTATCATCATCATCATCATCATCATCATCATCATCCATTCAATCTCCTGCTTCACATGCATCATCGTGCTCTAGGGCGAAAGATGTGCTCCTGGGCGCTCATTTGCCCGCGTACTTTACCTTAGAGGACGGTGATGTGGATGATGATGAGGATGATGATGATGATGATGATGATGATGATGAACGCTTTTTATCACTGTTTCTTTTGGAAGCCTCCTGAGACCGGGATGGTGATTTCGATCTCCTCATTCTCCCCACGCCCTCTACAGAAGCATCTGCAGCAGCCTTGCCTGTACCCTCAGGATCGCCGTGCAGGCTGATTGGTGGTGGAGCGTTCTCAGCCCCTTCGTCAGCGTTATCTTCATGGTCAACAGAAGCACGGAGAGGACTGTCATTGAATTCAGCTACTTCTGGAGGACCACGAAAGCCCACCCGCGAGGAGGCCCGCGAGAGCAGCGATTTTTTGCCACGCCACCCAGATTTCTTGGCAGCTGAGCGGTTGTTCGTTTTCTTCGAGGGTGCTTTCAGCAGAGACTTGCCGGATTTCAGCAGCGACTTGCCGGATTTCAGCAGCGACTTGCCGGATTTCAGCAGCGACTTGCCGGATTGCTGTGTGTGGAAAATGCACATATGTTCTCCGGGTCAATAGCGTTTCACGGTGGATTGAGTTAGAATATCTCACGAATACACAACACATAATTGAGCGAAGTGAAGACTTGGCGCTCGAACCCGAGTACCGCCAAAGAACAACAGTTACAATGTTTTCTTGTCCCGCGACGCGGTTATGATAGTAGTGTGTATTTATTGCTCACCTTCCCTTTGTATGCGGATATTCGCGACGTGCTTCGTCGGATGAGCGACCGTTGGTCATCGTATTGGAAGCTTGATGCTGCCCGGGAAAGAAAACCCGACATCGCAGTCGGAGCTCGTGAAAGCGCGGTTTTTATACGCCGCTCTTCTGCCCTTTGTTCCCTGTAATGATCAGTGTTTGGTATCGAATGTGGTTTTTTTGATTGATTGTGGGTAGAAAAGACTAGGGGTGAAATCCTCAACGCCCCCCTTCTTCTTTTTACTGTGCGTGTGTTTGGGAATTACTCACTTCTCTGAATCATCGGATAGGACGTCATCATCTCACTATAATTGTTACCAGCATATTGTTCGGTATATTTTTTGTATGTAGCGGCTTGCTAATACCTTTGTACTGCCCGTGGGGGGATTAGCGAGGGAATGGGCGCCAGCATTGGCAGACCAGGGCACGAACCTACCAATATTGTTGCTGTCTTTTAAAATATATAAAACCGAACTTGCACTTCATGTAGTCACCTTGAGGAAAAAGCATAGCGTTGTACACAAGTTTTTGCGCAAAACGCGAAGGGATCATAGCATGAATTTTCAGATCAAAATAAACAAAATAAATGTAACACTTAACCTGGATGGTTGAATATCGCAGTGGTGAACGGGGCTTTCCCTGTAAATTGAGCTGAAAGTGCCTCACGAATATGGGCCACATATTGCTGCATTTTATCGAGTTTAAGAATTTAAGCGAACAGGCACCAAAAATACACCACACACACACACACACACACACACACACACACATAGATTTGTTTAAAGCATAATATCGTAAAATGACATCGCATTATAATATATGTGTGTATGTACGCGTATGACCTCAGCTTGCCTATTCTGATCGTTGGCGCTCACATTCTCTAATCTCGGTGAGGAAGGTGTTTGTTTCATCCCATTCCACCTACGTGTGGAAAAATCAGCGATAGCAATAGTAGGAGGCATGAAAGTAATCTGGCGAAAGCCACCTATTTATCCTTGCGCGTAGCATTTCGTACTCGTCATCCACCCCCTGAATTCGAATAGCAATCAATTTTTCTACAGGAGGAGAAGCTAAGAAATATGTTGATTGTTTCGGAACCTTATCTTGAACAGTATTAGTTGCAGCAACTGCCTTGACGCCAGATTCCATCATTAATACTGTAACAAACACCCTCTCTTTCGTTTATACTTTACGAGTGGCACGAAAGGAAGAATGCGGCTGCTCCTCCCCCCCTCGAACGAGTCGGCCTGGGTGGCGGGAAGTCCTTTGCTTTGCTCTCCAAAATTGAGCACAGACCCTAATTTTAGTCTACGACAGCTGGTAACAGCTGTCGTAGGTCAAATAACCCAGGAAATTTTTCTCTTGATCAAAACTCCTGCGAACTTTTATCCGAATGTGTCGGGAAATCATTGTCGCATTGGAAGGATTTAGGGACTTTTTCAGTGCTTTGACAAAGGTCACGAAGTCACGCTTCCCCTTCCCCCTGGGGGCAATCCGAACGGAAATTCAGCCGGAACGGAAGAAGGTATCACCACAGCAAGCGAGACCATAAGGACGCATTTGACCTTTAGAACAGACTCTCCGTTACTAATTTTCGCGCAAACTGCTTCAACAATGAAGAGCGCAGGGGCCAGGAATAAACGATAACGAAGATGATGTGATAAATACTGAAGCAGCAAGCTCACTTTTTCAATCATCAGCGTCCACGTGATGAATCGTTCTCTGCCGACGGGGATGCGTGTCGTTCCCGAATCTCAGGCAAGTCTGCTGTGATGCCAACCTTAACTGGGGGGTGTGAATTCATACTCTTACAGCAACTTATTTTTATCACAGGAAGAAGGGAGAACAGACACATCCTACAGGAACAACCAGCAGCAGCAGCAGCAGCAAGAAGAAGAAGAGGAGGTATTCCAGCATCCAGAGTATTCCAGGTTTGAAGAAAAATACTGGGAGGCTAACTTCTCAGAGCCCGAAAGCATGGACTGCATCGGCAACGCGGAGCACCATGTGAAATATCTTAAGGTTACGTGCTTTTGTGAGTGTCCATGTATTCGTCTTGTGTATACTGCACATGACTTCTCATCGTAGACGTAATTCCCGGCCATCATAAATTAGGCTTTCTTCGACATAGAATCCTTGGAGCTGCACTCCATCGTCGAGATCGGGTATTCCATTCACTCCATAGAACGTTCATTCCCATTTTTTAATAATTTATCTCACCACTACTTAGATTTGGCTTAGGCTACTTGCTGGAAGAATTTATAGCGCATGTGCAACCGAGGGTTGTATACGGTCCGTGAGAATGAAAGAAACTGGAAATCTTTTTTTGTTTATGTACTTGCTCCTGTCATATCCCTATCTTTTCTTTTCCTAATCCAATTAGTTGTAGCGTGCACATTCAGCTGTATGCAATCATACATAGTAACGATTCGATCGTTTCAGACTATTAGTCTACCTTCATAATGCCGATAAAAGCGGATGATTTTCTTCCTTGCGACACACGTGTTCTATTCCCAGTCTCACCCAAAAAAATATTAATATATTTCGTATACGATTTGCCGGAGTGATCTCTGTTCTCAAGCCAAGTTGCATCACCGTTGTATTGCATTATCGATCTCGTAGTCCTTCTCACGATTCTTTCCGGAATGCTATGCTACTGAACCCTCCCTTCAAACAGGGCTCGAGCCCTCCAAGTTTGCTTTCGAGAAGACAGTGGCGCGTTTCAGCAGCAGCAGCAGCGACGGCAACCGGAGAAACAGCAATGCGAGCAAACAACAGCAGCAAAAGCGAGGACAAGGGACGAAGAAGGTCTGCGACGACTGTGGACCCTCAATCAACAAACCGTCAGGGGAAAAAGTCGAGGCGGCTTCGGAGGATGCGAAGAAGAGCGGGAAAGAAGAAAAGAGAAAATCAATGTTAGGGGAGGGCGCAAGTAGTATTATCCGAAGTCAGATTAGTAGTAGTAGTGGTAGTGGCAGTGGTAGTAGTAGTAGTAGTAGTAGTAGTAGTAGACGTAATAATAGGCGTGGTAGTAATAATGGTAATGCTGCTACAGTCTCTAGTTGTAGTAGTAGCAGCAGCAGTAGTAGTAGTAGTAGTAATGGTGCTAACGATAAAGGTGATATCAGAGGTAGTTGCAAGGAGAAGGACAGTGACAACGAAGAACGTGATGGTGATACAGAGCGGCGCGGTGGGGAACATCTCTCCGCCTCCTCCCCCATCACCAACACCGTATCCACTCACCGTGGAAATAATAACGCTGGTGACACGGCTCGGGGTTTTTCTGTTCTTGCCATCGAAAGGATGAATGAAACGGAATTTAGCGCGCTGGTGCGCACTGCATCCGGGCGTTCATGCCTCGTAGAACTCGGCCGGTTAGATGCTCTTTCCTGGATCCGAGAGGAGGGGGATGGAGAGGCAAAGCTGATGCGGAAACGGGCCGCGCCCCCCCCCGATCAGAGAAGAGCAAAGGGAGAGGTTCACGGAGCGGCAAAGATGAATAGAAGAAGAAGACGACGAAGAAGACGAAAGAGAGGAGGAGGAAGAAGAGGAGGAGGAAGGGGGAAAAGGCTATTTCCACGAATTGACGATGTCATCCAGAACTGCACAGCCGATTGGGAGCCTAATGGTTGTAATGACGACAACAACGGTAGCAACAAAGCAAGGGTAATAACAGCACTTGGCAAGATATAGAGAATAATCGCGATTTGACGAATAACCGCATGGCCAATCTTGATGGCGCTCTGTCTCGAATAGACTTAAAAAACGGAATTATTCCACGGAGCCTTTTACCTGTTATGGAGAAAGAATCTGAAGCGTCTTCCTGAGGGATATTGCTCGTGTGCGATGTAACTTGCTATTTAGGGAGTGTTCCATCTCTGCGTGTGCACGTCGGTGCTCCAGTATTTGCCAGAAAAGGTAAATGGGAGGAGTGTGCTTTCGCAGCTTTTACTCCATGCCGTGTATGTGTTTTGTGGGTTCTGTTGGAGAGTCATGTTCCTCCATCGATTACAGCAGATTCATGAGGCGGGGATCGCAACGTTTTCTTCGATGATTTTTTTCTTGTGACAACAGGATATACAAAATAAGATGCCCTCATCATAAACATCATAGTATCACCACAAAAACTTAAGAAGCGTATGGGAAATGATTGTGGTACAAACATAACAAGGAACTCGAGGAGTTTGTCAAAGCGCTGTCGTCTAGAGTATTCTACTTATACCTCACTGTGCCGACTACGAAGGTCGGAAGATGTAGCAACCATTGTTTTCGAGGGAGGGGGATAGCAGATTCGGTATATCATAATACAAACGTTGATATCCTAGGAGTATTCCCGTCAAGTTGGAGAGCTGCATTTCCATGACAAATACGCGATTCAGAGGTGTTTTCACCGTTCACTTTACGAAAACAAAAATAATTTTATACGTTATAATGATGTGAAAATAATCAATTTTTTTGAATATTATATATATATATATATATATATATATATATATATATGTGTGTGTGTGTGTGTGTGTGTGTGTGTGTGTGACTAAGCAGCTCTATGCAAAGTCTAACCATTCGATTTTAGGTCACGGAAATATTATCAGAAAGTTCTCTCCCGGTACTTCACTTTCTTGTCGAGTCGGATTCTAGAGAGCAAAAGGTGTGTTACATCTCAGGCACGACTAATGATTCATTTGTACGAGTACACATTTAGCATGCGGGGATGCCACCAGAGTGGGAGTCAATGCATTCATGTTCCTTTATGACTATCACAGGTTCTTCGACGATTCGAACACACCGTTTACGGATCTCCTATTCCGATTTGGAACACCGTCAAGTGCTGATTAAGTTAGGATTGCTTAGGAACAATGCCTCTGGATGTACGAGTGGCATCATATTTGAGATGGATGTAATGTTTAAATTAAATTTTACTAATGGTAATCCTAATGTAGCTATGCAAAGCAGCGGCCACAGCGCTTAAATTGTGCACATTCGTTTCTGTTGTAATTCTTTCATGCATCATATATCTGTGCGATAATTGTGTATTCGGATGCATTGATGTGCCCATGCTAGCATGCATACACCAAGTTGTTTGTATGCTTTGCATCCGCCGCTTGTGCACATTTATGCACAACTATGTACAATGTATAGCATCTGAGCCACGCATGCTAGCATATGTCACAGCAGCGGCACGCTGTCACCACCTTTTTAGCATTCGATCATCGACAGTACGCACGTGAATCTAGAAATATGTGGCGTCGCGTAGGAATGCACGCGCGCGTCACACAAATGCTACATACACTATTCGTGAAAACATGAGCGTTGTCACGCTATTACCATACGATACTCGCCTAGAAGTGGAGATCGCTATTGATAGAGCACTAGCCGAGCTAGCTAGTAGCAACCAATATTATAGGATGCTGTGGTCGCCTACTGCATTGTAGCATTGGTTCGCATGATGCATATATGCTAGCATGCTATATATGCGTAACAATGACGTTGCAAATGCTATTTCGTGGTAAACAGCACGCATAGGCATAAATGATCGCAGCGTACGTACAGCTAGCACAGTGCAAACGGATTTATCGACTACGTGATATCGTGTATATGAGATACTGGACATGTGTGTATCAGCAACTAAATTACGACGTAATGAAGCTCAAGCATACACCTCATTACTTTTGCAAAGACCAAAAAACAAGTATTCACTCCATCATATTATCCACAACTAATACAGTTGAGTTCTTAATCTCTTATCAAGTTGACTCTATCCCTCACCCGCAATATCGACCAACACGCGCAAATTTCTTATGATTTGCTTGCGATCATTCGTACGTGATGGGGTAACACTCTATGGACATATCTGTACTACGGATATGAAGAATCTAAGAGCGCTAACCTCAGCTTGTGAATATGTCCTGCTTTCATTCCAACCTAAATATAGTATCAGCCAACAGCATAGCGGCGACGAAAGTGATGACGATTTCTCCGTCTCTCTGTCTCTCTCTCCCCCTCTTTCATCAAATGCAATACTTCATAGACGGCATCACAGTTTTCCCTCAAAAGCGTTATTGAGTCAATAATTGCGTATTCTCCATAATTTCTATGTCATTTTCCGAATCATCACGATTTCTGACACTTGGTATTATTAATCTAATGTTCGCTATGCATTTATGTTGTGTCAACCTTACTGCACATATTTTCAAACCCGTCCTCATCCTTAGCCTTATCTGTGATCTTCTTCAGGTCATTATCAAACCTGCATCAGGATGTTGTAATGGTATATGCAGGTGTTGCTGGGGATGACAAGGAACCGACAAATACGACGCGTCTTAAAATTATATTTGCTTCTATTCTAAAGGTAATCACAAACCCTGCTTTGGCAAGCCCTTTGTAGTACTCACTGAGTCTGATTTCCCACCTGAACCATCCATCATATCTTAATTACAATATCATCCGTGCAACTGCATATTCTGAGCAACTCCCCGGGTTCATTTGGTGACACAAACGCTCATAAAGAAGAAACAGAAGTATCTCATTCGTTGCATTACAATAGTCTCTCCAGAGGAGATTTTCCAGGGTTTGGATCGTCGATCTCAGATTCTTCCATTTTTTCCGGTTTTTCCTTTTTCTTTGTTGACGTTGTTACCTGGGGCTTGTTTGTAGAAAACTGACTCAGATATTTCTTCAATAATAAAGGCATTGACAGCGATACGAAAATAATGTAACAAAACAAAAGCAACCTTTTTGGGATTAGGTTTAGGTTTCGTAGCCGAGGTATTGCTCCTTTGGTTGGTTGTAGCAGCGGTGGAGGCTCTCGAGGACTTGCTGTCCTCATCTTTGTCCTTATTCTGTGACAATAGTGAACATGCCAATTCGTCAAGTACTAGCAAAACCCATCGTCAGAATTACAGTCCAGACACATGAGTCACAGCCTTGCACTCAAGAACTGGGAGAAATGGGAGACTTGAAAGGCGAAAACATTCTATCACGAATATTTCCCATTTTTTACTAAGTGTGGCCCTTTGGGGTTTCGTGCCCGAACAAACCAACCATGCCCGAAGAGAATTAGCAACCCTGCTTGCAAATCGTATGGTCCTCACCTTAGCTGCTCGCTTCGCCTTACTCCCTTTGTTTCCCATTGATTCTGTCGATATCTTCTGTTCTGGTTCTGTTCAAAGTTTTCCTGCTTATTTCGCTCGAGTTGCTGTTGTTGGCTATTCGAAAAAAGCTTTGTATTTTACAGTTACGACAATAAAATAGTGCGATTATTATACTAAATAGACTGCATTTCATCGCCGGCAGGGAAAAATATCCCCTTGAGCAGAGACCTGATTAGAGATTTAGAGCTGGGCCCCTACATCTATTGGTAAAACATCTATAGGAAAAGTACCAAATTTTGCCCACCAAATAACACTCGCAACAACAGAGTGTTTTGCTGTTGCATTGTCTCAGCTTTGGCTTGTGTTGAATCTCCTTCTCGGTCGAACTGCAATGCCTGCTTTCCCGTTGAGTTGTTGATAGACGTAGAATTAGAATGCATTGCATTTCATTATATATAGATCGCAAAAAAGTAGCAGTCTGACCTGAATAATTTTCTCCCAAGTGGGGTGGGGTTGCATTGGATGATGTGTACAACATATTTGGTGATGTGCTGGTGTCAAATGAATGCGGCGCGATAGGCTTATGAGAAAAACGCGGATGCTGTATTCTCTGTGCGTATGTGCAGTGGCATGCCTTCGCGGATCGTCATTTCTTATTTTATATCATGCATAGACCACCATTGTGCACACGTGTGATCGTAACCGACACATACACACACTCTCGCCTGCAATACGACTCTCGATACACAGAAAAATTCACTTCATTCTATTTGGCACGAAAGTAATGATGCCGGTCCGATATGGTCGTTTCCCCTTATCTAGGAATCTCGTACTTCTAGAGATTAGTCATCCCGTATCCTTCTTCACCGGGAAAATGAAGAGGCAGCGTACACCAAATATCGACCCCAATTCAAACGATGCATCCAAGGGACTTACCATTTCTAAGCAAAGGACGAAACCCCAGCTGTCATCTCTCCCCCCTCTCATAAAGGCAGCGCCGCCTATGCGGCGGGAAACATCCCTGGTGATGAGACATGAAGTGTGCATGAACGAGTGGCCATGTAGGTCGACTGTGGAGGATATGTGTGTAGCTTTGATTTAATTTTGTCTATTCGTGTTAGAAAAATTAAAAAACCTCGTTCCGACGCACAACCATAGCACCTTGTCTCGCTACACTTCTCGTGCGATCCGCTAGAACATGCTAGAATAGCTTTCGAGCCTTTACACTAACATGAATCGAAACGAATCAGGTCGGGAAGGCGGAGGGATTTGACGTGTTCGACCCAGCAATCCTAGGTCCTCGTAGCAAATCTATCCCCGAAATCGAAGCTCCGGCGATGTTCCGGGATAAGTCAATCACCGAGTATAACTACGCCTCCGCGCAACAAGAGGAAGCTGACGTACCGCTGCATCTTCATGGCGACGGAAACTTGCTTCCTACCATCTCCGACTTTCGCGGAAATCCAGAATTTCCTGGCGAGGATGAGCAGGCTGGGATGGGCGATTCTGATGCAAAAGACAACGGAAATCTCAGAAATAAGACAGAAGGAATTGAACAAGCAAGCGCTGCGGCCCTGAGAGAAGCCCAGCCTTCTGGGGCGTGCTACCCCACCACCCCGCGCAGTTCTGCAGGTAACCTGGCGATCAAAAGCAATGGTGTGGGGGGTGAGTTCTGGTCGACGTCTCGTCGGGTATTTAAAGGCGAAAAAGATCAGAAGTCTCGTGGAGGTGCTGCAACAGTCAGCAACAGGGGGGGGGGCGGGGGCAGAAAGCATACGAAAAGAAAAGGAAGTATCGACGCGACCAGTAGCAGCAGTGTCAATGGAGGAATGAGCAACGGGAAGAAAAGCTTCCAAAGGCGGCATGGAAGTGGTAGTATGGCAAATGAAGCGGCGAGTGACTCAAAGATATCGACTAGCACGAATAACGGTTATCACCACCGCGGTAGCATGGATGGAAAACAGCAGCAAACTCGAGGCATGAAAAGACACAGCAGCAGTTCTAGTAGTAGCACCAGTCCTGGCGGCAGCAATAAAATGAGGAGGGGGGACACTGGTAGGAGGAAAGTCGGCGGGGACATGGCTTCCCCACATTCTGATTTATTATCATCTCCAACCTTTAATAACGACGGCGGCGGCGGCGGCAAGAAGGCAGCCAATGGAGTGCTGCGCAGGTCGCGTAGGAGCTCGATGGGAAAGCCTAGGAAAAGATATGTAGAAGTGGAGAGCGACCAGGAGCACGATAACGAGGATTATGAGGGCGGCGAAGATATAATACCAGGAGCACCTGCAGCAGTCCCCGGTGGCAGCACAGCAGGTGCGGAAGCACTTAGAGCTCTTGAAGCGATGGGGATTCCTATCGTATCCGTTGGCGAAAGCAGCGGAGGTACGGCACCGCAACGGAGCAGGAGTAAAAGTGGTGGAAATGCAGCGAAAAATAAAAGGTAAGCACATTAAGTCCAGTTATGAACGCGACCGGTATAGGAGCGTGTATGTGCTGCGGGGCTAGCCAACATCTGGATACTTATTTGTCCCGAAGATGCAAGATGGGAATCGCATCGTGGCGTATCGTACAGTGTGATAGCATTAGCATGGAGCTAACAAAAACGTTTATGTATAAAATGGAGGAGTAGCGTACTGACAATGCATCATGGTAGCATCGTAGTGTGGCCGCGTCAACCCCCCCCTACGAGTCTAACTAGCTAACATGTCCAGATGTACATCGTCTAGCGCATCGTAGCCTAATAATGCCGCAACATGCTAGCATGCACGCTCAATGCACGCTGTAGACTGCTGAAGAGGTAGTCTAACAGCAAAAGCAGCGCGACAGCTGAATTTTCCAATATGTAATGTGTAAGAATCGTATGTCTAGCTATCTAGCTGCGCGTCACGCATCGCATTGACGCCTGTCTTACTGCCGACATGCAAATGCACACACGGCGCTAGCTAGCTAGGACCTCGCCACATGCTAGCATGTACCAATCTAGCAATCTAGCAATGCACGTATCTAGCTAGCTAGGTATGTGCAACATGCATGAGCTAATCCAGCTAGTACTGGTAGACCGTGACGTTGTTATTATTATTGTCAATCAAATTGAATTATATCCCCTGCGCTCCTACATCTTGACAAATATGATGGCGGTTTGCACAATGTTTCACTTGGAGCAGTAATGCGACCTCTTTTCATTCCAAACAAGTATGCAAGTTTCTTTAATTCTCTGTTTTTTCTGCGAACGTATATCGTGACAGCTCGAGAGTCAAAATTAAAACCCGACGTTGACGTCGATTCTCTGTGGTGGAGATCGACGCATCTATTCACATTTTCGCCGTATTTCTTCGTCTTTCTATTGGTTGCTGCCCCCCCCCCCCCTCCGCCCCTTTTTAGCGTTTTCCTCAGCTAGCTATTCTAGTACACGATGGGGTCCACCATCGCAACACTTAAAATCTCATCGCCCTCCTTCACGTCCTTGAATCCTTCCACCAAAATACCGCACTCGTTGCCTTCTTCCACCTTTTCAACCTCATCCTTGACGACGCGGAGGGAGTTGATCTCTCCCTCGAAAATGACTTCTCCTTTCCTCACAACGCGGAGCACAGTGTCCACTTGCATCTCTCCCTCCACCACTTCGCATCCAGCGACAAGCATGCGCTTCTTTCCGAGGAAAGTCGCTTTCACAGCCGCGCGGCCGCGCTGTTCCTCCACCTTTGGTAAGTCGACCTTTCGCACCGTTTCCACCTACAATAAATCACCATCACATTGCAGCAGCGTCAAGGCGACAGTAGCTGATATCAGAGTTGATGTTTGGGGAATCGTCGATTCATGCCAGTTGTGGAATAACAATGATAGCAGGGAGGAGGGGGTGAGAGACGCGTATTATTCCCACGAGATGGAAGATAGATTGTCCATCATCATCAAGAGGAATCTAGATTTCGCATCGAAAAATGCTGATAGTCCCGGCTTCTGCACAACGATCTTAAGCGTGTCACAAGACAGTATTCATCGTAATCTTCCTCACTGCGAGAGAGTAGTTAACAAAGGCAAAGTGCCTGCATCGCCGGCGTATTACCTTGAGGCGGTCTAGCACGTCATAAATCACAGGACCGTGAACAGCGACAACGTTCTTCTCCCTAATCAAGAAGCAGCAGGATGAATAAGGGGAATGACGATACGCCATAAACTGTGCTTCAATGCAAGGGGGACGGATAAGGAGAACTCTCGTCTTAGATTCTTACCGAATGACTTTCTCTGCAGCAGGCTGAGGGTCAACGTTGAAACCCACGACTATCGCGTTCGTTATCGCCGCCATTTCACACTCGGAAGTGCTTATGGGGCCTGGGGGGGGGGAGGGGGGGGCAGGAGCAAAGTAGCAGTCATGGAAAAACCACGGAGCAGAAAATTTTGATGGATTTTTTTTGTTTTTGGGAGGGCAAGGAAGTAAGCATGTTCCTTTGGACACATCATCTATGGACACATCATCTATGCATGGAGGATTTTATCATACCGACGCCTGTGTTTAAGATCTTGATGTTAATCCATTCGTTGTTCATTTGGTCGAGGAGCAATGTCAGCGCCTAAGGAGAACAGCAAGAGGTGCGTGCATGCAACCATCATTAAAAGCGTTCATCCACAAATAGCTTCTGATTACTCGGAAGAGTAGGGACTCTTCCCCCCCGAAACCTCGTCCTTTGCAAAGCACTAGCACCACCTTTGGGAAAGACGATTCCGTCGCGCCCCCCCGGGCGCGCGCGCGCGCGCGCACACACACACACAGTGAATTACCTCCAAGCTTCCATGCGTATCAGCGCGGACGATGTACTGAACATCGTGAGACTTCTTATTGAACTGCGCGAAGAGGGCTTTGGGGTCCAGCTCGTTCTGCCTCAAGTTGACTTCGGTGTTGTCCTTCTGCCTCTTCGCAGAGATCTGTTTGGCCTCCTTCTCGTTCTTGAATCCGAGGACAAGGTCTCCGGAGCGCGTACAGCCTGAGAGGCCGAGCACCTCCACCGGTGTCCCCGGCCCTGCGGCCTTGATCTGCTTCTGCTCGTCGTCCAACAGGTTGCGGACCTGCCAATATTTGCAAGTTGCAAACGCGTTCATTCGCGATCATCACGATGATGACAAAAATGCGATTTCATCAACCTCCCCCCCCCCCCCCCCCTCCCCCACTCTCCCCTTCCCTTCCTCGCAAATCTCGGAACCTTTCCATACTCCGCGCCAGCAAGGATGACCGAGCCTTTCTTGAGGGTTCCAGATTGCACAAGGAGAGTGGTGATGGGGCCGCGGTACTTGTCCATGCGTGATTCCACCACAACACCTCTCACCTGCCCGTCGGTGGGAGCTGTGCACTCGAGAATCTCCGCCTGGAGAAGGATATTGTCCAGCAACCCGTCCACTCCGGCCCCAGACTGTGAGAAGAGGAGAAGCAGAATTGGAATGGGAGGGGGGGGGGGGGATGTCGAAATAACATGCTGTTAGTCTCAGACGAATCCCATATGTTGGAGGGTAGGAATTCAGCAGTAGCTTCATACTTCTGTGGGAGAGTCACACGGCGACGCAAGTACTCACTCGAAAACACACACACATACACACACACACACACACACACACAGAGAGAGAGAGAGAGAGAGAGAGAGAGAGGGAGAGACTTTGTGATACCTTTCTATCTACACAACGGAAAAAAAAGCCTACCTTGGCGGAGATTTCCGAAATTAAGTTATCCCCTCCCCATTCCTCGGGCATAATGTCGTAGTTCATCAACTATCAGAGGGTGGAGGAAATCGTGGGAAAATGGGGTCGGTGAGTAAGTTCTCTTTCGAGGGTGCTACGGGATATATATATATATATATATATATATATATAATATGCTTCTTCTCGACAAGCAAGCTGAAAACATATATTACTCGTCCTGGGCAATAAGGTCATCATTATACAGCGTAGAAGTGCTCTCTCTCCCTCTCTCTCTCCTTCTCTCTTTCTAATCTCCTCTAAAGATGGTTTATGACACTTGATCCTTCCCTTTAAAAAAACGCTTCGAGCGCCTGTTGTTAGCACCCCTTATCGCCATCATCGTCACTATGCTTCTTTTTTGGATGGTACAGCGTGTTTGAAACCCACCTGTTGCTTGACAGACTCCACATTAGATTCAGGCTTATCAACCTAGAGAGGAGGAGGGGGGGGGAGTTATGGAAAGATGCGGCTTAAAAACAGCTTTGGCATAGAAAAACGGCATTACTGCTGCATGGAGATCCATCGCTATATTTTTTTTCAGCCAAAGGTATTCGAGTATTATTTGTTGATGGAGACGAATTCTATGCTGTTACTACTACTACTACTACTACTACTACTACTACTACTGCTGCTGCTGCTGCTGCTGCTACAACCTTAGATATAGCGACTACTATGGGCACTTTCGCTTCTTGTGCTTGCCGTATCGATTCAATGGTCTGCTCTTTTGCTGCATGTTAATAACGCCAGGAATGGGCGGAATCATATCGCTGCCATGTGAACTTCTGCTGTACCCCCCCCCCCCCACTCCCCCCTGTTTCTCTAGGCGTTTGTGCATTTGTGCGTGTATGTGTGCATGGGCGATGACTTACGTCCGTCGTCGGCTGCAACCACAAGAACGACGATATCCGTTGCCCTTGCGCCCCTCTCTGATAGAGAAGACAACACGTGGTGAGTGACGAAAGGACAGAGGAGAGAGACGAGCTTAAAACTGGGCTAGAGTATAGATATTCTTCAGCGAGCTTACTACTGACTACTTTCTACTACTCAATGCCCCCCCTCGCGCAGAAGACACACAGAAGGATACGGGGAGTCAGTACCTCTCATGGAAGAGAAAGCTTCATGGCCAGGCGTGTCTAGGAACGTAATGAGCCCATGATCTGTCTTAACCTGAGGGGGGGGGAGAGAGAATAGGGGCAAGCAAGTGAGTGCGCGAAACGAGGATGACCACCGACTACAACATAACATTTGCGACACGGGGTTCCGAGAATAGCGAAGTGAGTTGCCGTTCGTCGTATCGTCGATTCGAGACTTGCAAAAGCACAATGTTTATCACCGTTAATACAACGAAACACCGCACCTGATAGGCTCCAACTGCCTGCGTAATACCACCAGCTTCACCCGAAGCCACCTGAGCGATTTGAAGAACAACAATCATGGTGGAAAAAGTACTACGGATTAGAGCATATCTTTGATGGTATTGCAGATGCAATGTATGCATCGTGTAAACGTTGAGTGAATAGCTAGGATATTCCCTACCTTTGATTTGCGGAGGAAGTCCAATAGCGTTGTTTTCCCGTGGTCTACGTGCCCCATAATCGTTACCACAGGGGCGCGCGGTTTGATCTAGCAAAAACATAGCTTTGAGCGCACATGTATATAGTAGGTATACGTTTTGTGGAATTCGACAAGCCGTCCAATCTTACGCGTGCAGCATTTGCAGTCTAGATGAGACATAATCATGTTTTATATTCCATGCCTCGTATTATATTATTATTACGTTAAGTTTCGATTCGTCCTGGGCTGCGTACTCCTCATCTTCAGCCTGTGAGATAATGAACTCGATGTTATCATCGCCTCCGTTGATTCCCACCGCATTTACACAAAATAGTTGTGTACATATTATGTGCTCCCACTTCGGTAGTATCACCTGCTGTGCTTCTCTTAGCTTCTGTGCCTTCAACGCTAGTCGTTCCTGATGGGATATGTTTCGGCAAAGTTGGGTCTTAAAGTTCGATTTGAATGCCGTTTTGTAAATTGGACGACAAATAGGAAAAGTTCCATGATGTACATATACATGTATCTGTCTATAAGATCTATTATCACTCATTACCTTAAGAGACAAAGTGGGGGCCTCGGGCTCTGCGCTCTTCTTCCTGATAACCCGCTTGACACGGCCCGATGAGCTAACTTCCATTCCCCTCCCAGCCTTGGCGCTCCATCTTTGCCACCGCTGATTTCCTATTCCTAGAGAGAGTATCGATTTTACGTTTTTGTTACAAATATAAAATACATGTATACTACATGTAAAACTAGTTTCGAGAAGATGAAAGTGAAGAACAACACCTGGAAATATCCTTTCTATGACCGCGTTACGGCTAACAAGCGACTGGCTCGCTAATTTAGTCCGATCTGCAGTATTGGAACCATTAAATATATGAGAATTACTCCAGTATACGAGTCTCTAAGGATGAAGTGAAATACGCTCTTATCTGCCTACCCCCCTACCTGAATTGATGCCGATGAAAATCGCGGATGCTGCTGCTGCGAGAAGCACGCTTAAGAGACATGCCTTTAGGATGGATGGCCTGTTTTGTTGATGGAATGCTGAGGAAATATGTGAGGGACGATGGATTAGAACGAATGGTCGAGAGGGGGGTGCTGCCGGCTCCATCGTTCGGCGAGTGAAGAAAAGGATCGTTGTCGCCAATCAAAAAATGGAGGAAAACGTTGTCGCGCAGTAATATTCGGTTTGAAATCATAGTCGCATTGTTGAAACAGATTTTTGGCTGTCGCGAGTTAAGAATCGCTTTGATTTTCCCCTAGTTCATCATCATTGTTCTCATTGTTTGTTCTCCTGCTGGCCCGGAAGCCTTTGGCGGCAAAGGTAACGACGCTAGGACGTGCAACCAGACCTGGAGACCACCCTGCAATCCTTGAATCATGAAAATTGGCAAGAAAACTGGAATTGACAAGTTTCTTGAGGGCTGCCTTGATGATCTTTTCAAAAAGCTTGATCAAGTTTTGACCTCCATGTTTTTGTTTGAGAATGATGATGTGTCCTGGCTAGCTAGCTAGTGCTAGCTAGTGTCATGCTGCTCAAGCTGGCGAGTCACAGCTGGACAGCGTAGAAACTTTGGAACAAAGCCGATGAAGCCCAGCAAAGACCACGTGCTGACTGGTGTCAGCTGGCTTTGGGTGCACCATTCAAAGCCAATGTTTTTGTCTCGTGTGTCCCTGTGCGCATCATGCCTGGATGCATGATGCAGAGAGACAGTGCGTGCTGGCATGACAGATTGCTAGCTAGCTCTGAAGGCTCTGGAGCTAGATCGGATGGCTGGCTAGCGGTCGCGCACGCACGACACCAGGACAGCTAGACAGTCCCACCACACCTGCTAGCCTGGCACATGCACTCGCCCCCAGCGCGGGCCACATCATCGCCATGTCGCAGCATCGCACATGGCCATAGCTAGGTCGCAAGCAGGCTTGCCTGCCTTTGATCGGGCTAGCCATTGCCGTTGCCTTCTCCTTGATGAGGATGCAGCAACCTCTCGACCGATGACTCCTGACAAGGATCCCTCTGTTGCATGTTCGTCCGGCAGATTCCGAGAGCATTCCAGATCATCTTGCCTGCTCTGCTCTGAAAAAGCATGCCGTAGATGTAGAGACAAAACAAGAAAATTCATTGCAGGACGAGTACGCTTCAGCATTCATCGATGAATTGTTCTCAATGGCATCAAATCGTGTGATTCTAGTTCCCTGCTCCACTCCGAAGCAGCCTCCTCAAAGTGCTCAACGAGACCCATTGGGTAGAGCAAGCAACAGTCCAGGCTACAACATGTATACATGACAAAACTCAACAAACGGTGCTCACATGTTGCAATGACAATGACATTGTGAGAAAAGAGGGTGGTGGAACAAGGGTGGTGGAACAAGATTTGTGGATTTGGCAGCTTGTTCACTGATCAGCTGTTGATGAGGAGCACGTGATGCACCCCCTGCAGCCTTGCATTTTGCAAGGAACGACATGCATGCTATTAGGTAGGAATCCCCAGAGCCTGCGCACATGGGGCTCTAGGAATGTCTGAGAAGGACAACGGAGGCATTTTTTTGAACTTCACACATTACATTTTCCTCAGCGTGTCGTTTTTTATGGCCCATTTTTAGACCAGCTATCAATGCTGAGCCAGCCATCAATGTCAGGATAGGAATCCACGCTGCATGTGAAGTGCAGCGCGCTGCAATGCACGCCACAGCAGACAAATGTGCAGGCTAGTAGGCTCATGCAGGTGCGCACGCTTGGCTAGCTGGGCTACTTGAAGATGCATTTTGTTTCATGCTGTGGCAGCTGTGATGCACATGCATACACACATACAAAGTAAGCGCGCATAAGTCATGTGTATGTGATTGTGTGAGTGTCCTTACGCCAAAACACATGTTTTTAACTATTCCTCTCGCCGATTTGTAACCTTGCACGGAATTTTTATATTACCACCTTTGAAATTTCATTGCATGTGATACTTGACGATGCTATGCAAACCCCTTACTCGTCCTTCAGTTTTCGCTTTTGGCGGATTGTATTCAAGTAATTTAGTGCTTGATTTCCAGTGATCACTGCCGGTATCGACAGCACACACAAACAAATAAGCGCTTCCACCGTATTCAAAAACAAGAAGTAACATAGATTGAGAACGACAATCGACGCGAGAGACAATTGAAAGCCCATAGCCCAGAGTTTCTGAGAGGAGGGCAATTCAAGTTTCATTCCGAGAACTCCGATCTGTAAAATACGAAAACATAAATTAATCTATATATCAACTTTTCATACGAAATTGCGTCAGATTTAGTTACCCCATGGTAGATGATTCCTAGTGGAGAGAGGCATACTAGCGTAAAGAACAGGGAAATCATGAAGTTGGGTTGCTTTGGAGGTTCGTTGAAGATGTGCTGGATTTCCTTCTTCTTCGCCAGAGGATTTTCCACCTTTTGAGGAGTGGATGGTGGCCAGGTTATCTCAATATCCCCCAACGTCCAACTGAACGATTCTTTCAGCAACACTCCCCCAACGAGCACTTTGAGGGTGTATGTCCCTGGTCCGAACGCATTTTCGGTGAATTCTGACGATCCCAGATTCTAAAAAATCGATATAATAATTATTGAGCGGTTGTGAATGATGATGGCATCAGGAAAGATTCTAAATGCTGTAAAAGTACTCACCAGCTTCAAGTTGTACGTCTTCTTGCCTGGGTTCATCACGAATATGACACTCTTTCCACTCCCCGCGTGGTTGAATTGCAAGAAAACTTGCTCCTGTAATCCGCTGCCTTCGAAGCTGAGCTTGACAAAAAGGATATATTTTGATTCGTCTGCTAGGATATCCTCTGAGAATGTAGCGGGAAAGTTGGCGATAAACTTTTCCTCCTTTCCAGACAGCTTGCTGCTTTTACCAACGTACAAGGCTATAGATTTCGGCTTAACCGACGCTGTACTTTTCACCATCCGACTAGTAGTTCGGGCAGATTGCTTTCCTGAAGAAGGCTTCACCTGATGCAAGCATCGTTAGAACTGATAAGGCGATAAAACTGAATGCGTACCTCGAACTCCACGTCGTAAATACCAGGCTTCAAAGATGGAAGCTTTCCATTAGTCATTTTCTCCGGAATACTGACTGGCTTTTTAGTGCTGCGATCAGTGGCCTTCGTTGGTTTGATAGCGGCCTTTACCGTGTTTCCAAGCACGTCAGTGGAAGCAGCTACACCGTCCGCCACCGTGAGAACGATCGGGGCAACTTTGGCGTTAGAAGAGCATGAATTAAGCGCGGTCAGCAAGTTGTAGATATCCTCGGCGTCCTGGACATACTTGCTGGCTACGAGGAATGATGAGATGGCAGCAAGTTCCTTCTGACGACACGTTACAAATCTTCGTTAGCAAGTGTGCGGCAAGGATTCTATCACCTCATCAGCTCTAGTTTCAAATCAATACGGATGTGCTTTCTTCCATGACATGGCCGTGCCACAAACAAGCATCAATTGAAATGTTTTTGATATAATGATATTTTGTGTGTTACCTCTCCAATTCCATATGTAACAGCGACTTCAAGAACCAAAGATGTGGTGGCTAGTCGATTACGCCCAGGCGACGTGAAGTATAATTCGCCACCTACCTTTTTCCCAAACTTTAATAGAGCAGCTAGGGAAGATTTATCTTTGGGCATATCTAGGAGAGAAGCAGCAGCCATAGCGAATGCAGTGCTTGCTGCATCTGATTTGGCAGAATCTTTTGTTGCTTTGAACGACCCATCTTTGTTTTTTAGGAGAGTCAACGTCTTCTTAGCCTTATCAAACTTGAATTTGGATGCCGTCTTCGACAAGTGCGCTGCTGAAGCAGCCAAGTACAGGGGGAATGCTTCGGAAGCATCGAGAGCAGTTTGAATTGTGGAGATTCGCTTTGTTGTCATTTTGATTTTACAACCTAGTTTTACTGAGTAGTATATATCTTCAATGCTATCATCGGAAAAGGTTGATGAAATCGATTTGCAAGCGCTCTTTGTATCCGTTGACCCCGTGAGCTTCATCAAAGATGATGAAACGAAGAACGATTGCGCAGTGGATGTCTTGGAGGTTCCCAGGAGAAAATCCTTCATCCTTGCCTTATCAGAAGACTGAAGGTAGCTTCCGGGTTGTTGGATCGCCTCGGAAGCATAAAGAATAGCACAAAGAAGGCCCAGGAATATGGAGCGAGAAGTTGCAGATTCCATTATCTTTAGAATCTAACCGAATATTTAAAGAAAGAAACGTACTCAGAATCTGAGAGTATGCGTACGTACACTGAAAAACCAATGCCAAAGGTGCAAATCCACCCTCGTACTTTCTCATGAATAGACAACACGTATTTTTACACGGCGGAATGGAGGGCAGACCTGCGCGGCCGTCTTCGAGGAGCCGTAATCTGGGCGCAACCTGACGTCGACAAAGTCTCCAGAGAATCTCAAAGAAATATCCTTCTCGGCGCCAAATTTAAAACAAAAAGTCGGGATGTCGGTGAATTGATTAATTCGCCGCTTTGGAAAATTGCTGAAGGGCAAATGGCTAAAACAGAAAATCTGGATGAAATCACATAGATTTCAGGTGAAAAGCGTGCTATTTTAGTGATGATTTAATTATTTCGGAGGCAGAAGTGTCTTATCGTAGACAGAATCCGCACTTGGTTTAGGTATGGCTGCCCTCCCGACCCTTGTATGGACTCTTCTGAGCTAATTAATTTTAACAGATGGGGAAGGACTACCGTAACAGAAGCAAGACTTCCAAGACGCCTAGGCGTCCTTTCGAGAAGGAGCGTCTTGACAGAGAGCTCAAGCTTGTTGGTGTCTACGGTCAGTGCTTCCTAGCAATTACAAATGAATATGAAATGGGGGGCTAGTGGTAGGATGTATGCAATCAGAATTAGGCCAGGTGCTTATAGATTTACATATTTAGGACTTAAGAACAAGCGTGAGGTATGGCGCTGCCAGTACACCCTAGCAAAGATCCGTTCTGTTGCTAGAAACCTCATGACTCTCGACGAGAAGGATCCTCAGCGTGAGTTCCAGGGTGCTGCTCTCATCTCGCGTCTTACGAAGATGGGTCTCCTCGAAGAGAAGGAAGATAGCCTCGATTACGTGCTTGGCCTCAACGTCGAGAAATTCCTTGCTAGGCGACTCCAAACTTGCGTCTTCAGCACTCTGAAGCTTGCAAAGTCCATTCACCATTCTAGGTGCCTTATTCGCCAGCGCCACATTCGGTACCTTACTTACCCAATCACAGCTTGAATTGTTCTAGTTAACTCACAAAAATCTATTTTTTCCCAATGTAGTGTCGGAAGGAACTTGGTAAACGTACCTTCTTTCATGGTTAACGTCGACAGTGAGAAGCTTGTCGAATATGCACACACTTCTCCTCTTGGAAACAACGCCCGCCCTGGTCGTGTGAAGAGGAAAAAGCTTGCTGCAGCTAAGGAAGGCGGTGATGAGGATGACGTTTAGATGTCATATACTAGCCTTACTGTTACCGATTAACATACTCGATTATGCACGCCTTGATGCGCGATTGAGTTGTTATGTAATTGAAATAAAACCATCAGTGCAATTTGATACCATTAATAACATATATATGCCTATGAATCCAGTGTATAGGGAGGAAAATATATAGATATCCTAAACTAAGTTTAGACACTACGACTATTACACAGTAGTAATAATGAGAGGGTTGCAATACGTGGCACAATACCGCTACGCTCGCGCCAAAATCTAAACATAGCGCAAGCTAGCATAGATCTGATGCAGTTGTGTGCTACAAGTAGCTCAAGCCCTACGTACGTAGAGTACGCTACTTTAGACTACGATGCGAGGCTACTAGCTAGCGCGCATAGCTCAGCTCACGTCGTGTTGAGCTGCTCGTAGATAATGAGCTGCGCATTGCACATCTAGCATAGACATGTATGCGCAGTTGCGTGCAGTGACATGCATCATTGCTAGACAATCTAGATACCTGGCAGATACGTTGATGAGCGTGGGAGGAAATAAATGCCACCCTACTACCGGTGACCGAAATCTGTAGCTAGAAACCCCCGCCCATCCCATCGCCACATAGCATCGATACGATCGCGCGCCGCACATATACATCGGCGAATTCGGACAGGATTTTCTTGAAAAGTATTATGCATGTTTTTTTTTTTTTTTTTTTTTTTGCAATGGCATTGGAAAAATCTAATTTGTTCATTGCATCCGTCTAATTGGTAGTGCAAACAACTTCATCACATGAATCCAAGACATGAAGCTTCATTTTATATGTAATCTGCAATGACACAATTGCATCACTTGCGCAGTGCAAGCAACATGTGCAATCAACCCATTGTTCAAGAGCCGATGGGCTTCCAGAGAGATTCTTTGGCTTCCTCGTCAAGATTGTGAGTGCTTCCGAGAGTGTTCATCAGCTTCATTGTGGCATTGTCGGTGAGGTTGCTTGGTGGGGTCGAAACAACAAAATACATGTAACGACTGAAAGCATCCTCAGGAGTCATGAAAAAAATGCCATCGTTCGACGATATCGCTCCTACCCCTTCTTTAATCTCAGGATGTTCTTCCCATTTTTTGCTTTTATCGCTCCAGTCTCCCTTCCACTCTCCACCCTGGCCCCATGTGTTGCGTAGCTTGAGTAAGCGGATGCCATTCCCCTCATAACCACCAATCACAGCGTACGCGTGCAGGCGCACGATGCCTTTCATGTCCACATCTAATCTCGATTTAGGGTAATTTGAGCATCCGACGATGACCGCTTTGCCCCTTTCCGCAAGCATAGCCCTGTTGAATAGATCGTTAGGACTACGATCTTTGTTATTCATGTGAACCGCGTGACAGTTAAATCCGCTGTACGAATTGCTAACTTGTTCCTGGTTAAGTCCGCCTCCGCCCCTCAGCTTAGCATAGGAGCCCCCGACTTTTGCCATGGCCTTTTCCAGCAGGCACATCCAGAATTCCCCATTGTTCTTCTTCGACCTCACGTACAGTGGCGCACCCCTCGAGGCAGGAAGGAAGTCGTCGACTGTCAACAACACAATGTCACCACGCTTACTTATCACAAGCCCTGAACATGGCTGAGTGGGCGAGACACAACACTGAAGGCCAAAAAAGGTATAAGGAGGGGCATCGGATATCATTTCCCATGCAGGGGGGGTGTTAGGTTGTCACTCACCGATGATGTAGTACCAGCGCTTCTTTGACTGCATGTAGATCCGTACGCTGTATACTCCTTGGGGGTTCCAGCGGTTGGGCTCAATCAGAGCGTTTATGATGTCCTGATACCTGCCTAATCCAGAAAGGATCCCGATGAACCAGCAATTGCCAATGCTCCCTTGGCACATGTCATCCACTTGCACCCCGCCAACGAAGACCTGAGGATATAGAGAGAGACGACAAATTATGATCGCGGTCAAAAGACTTCTCCCTGCCAATCTCTCCCCCAGATCGCACCCAACTATCGAATCCCCACGCCCAATCACTTACATCAGGATAAGAGTGGAACTTCTCGACGCGCGCCCTGTTAGATAGGAGGAGGAAGGAATGTGAGATGTTACAGGCATTCAGTAATGATTAGGATGAATAGCTGCTAAAGTCGAGGGTGACAACATACCAAGGTGATCCGCGGTCCCGAGGGTCTGGGTTGTTCTCTGCGTTCCTTGGCTTTCGCACCGACAGGGGCCTTAGACTATCGTCGCATGGAGGGAAATCTGGATCAATAAACTTCTTTCCCTCCTTCTCGCAGCGCTCAATGATGTCGTAAACGGGATCGTACTCAAGGAGGATGGGCACGGCTTGTTTGCCCAAGTCCATTCCGCAGAAACTAATTGAGCCCTCTGCTTTGGCCCCGTCGATCAGGTCACGGCACTCAAGGCTTTTCCTCTCATTCTCCCTCTCAATTGCCGCAAGTTCGGTAACAGATTTCAGCTCTACCATCTTAAAGTCCAAGTCGGCCACCGGTGCCACCGAGAACTTTACAAGTCCCTGCCAGTTGGGCCTTTGGAGCACCATTAGCAGACGGATCAAAAAGCCCTCGCTCCCATCGGAAAACTTGACTTTTTTCGTAGCTTTCTTTAGATCGATCTCGACTCTAGAGGTATGATGGCAGATGTACACGGCACGGGCAAGCTCAGTTGGCCTCTTGCCGTCGACAATTCTTTCACCAGCGAAGCGCGCTTCCCCAGCATAGGCAACCACCATCGTCCCCGTGGGTTTTGCGAATTCTCCCTTTCCTTCGAGTTTCGCTACAATCTTCACTTTCGGACTTTCCTCGCCATTGCAACGTATGAACAGTTGCGCCTGCGGATTGGCATGGTGCATGTAGCCTCCGCTGCTCTTTTTATCGGCTTCAACCTTCACCGAATCGGAAGCATCTTCTGGCCATTCCAGCCCTTTTTTTATTGCCTTTTCTCGTTGTTGAGCTGATTTACTGTACCAAGCTTCGCGTTTCTTTTCGTAAGCCTCTATTTTAGCCCTCCTCTTCTGTTCAAGCTCTGGATTAGATTTCTTCATCATCCATGTCTGTGGGCCCGCTTTTCCGCTTTCGGTGCCCTCCTCATAAAAGTATCCAACATTCTTGACTTTCTGCAGGTACTTACAGTTTTCTCCAGGGATCCATCCCTTTTCAATTCCAGCCTGTTGCATCATGTGGACGCTCTTTTCTGAAGGTGGGTCGTCTCCAGGCCACATCAGATTCCCAAGAGGTTTCCCAACAACTGCTCCCCCAGCATTGACGGTTTCCCAATGATACATTTGTTTCTTTCGAATATCATCAATTTTCTTGCGGTCTTCGCGGGATTTCTTTTCGTCTGCCTTCCCCCAGTCAGCCTGGTGCTGCTCCTCCTCTTTCCTGTTTTTCTCGATTTGCTTCATCTCGTGTTGCAGGGTAGGAATTTTCGAAATGTCGAAGACCTTCTCCTCTGCGGCGGCGGCGAAGACACGGACCCAGTCTGAATGAGCTACCACGTCATCGTCATTGGCTGCCCCAAGCCAGTCACCCAAGACGTTGAACTCCTCCTCGGTTGTCTCTGCCTTCTCTTCTTCAGACATGTCGTTATAGAGCTCTCGCTTCACCACCGACCACTTGTGAGGAGCCCTGGTGCGAGTGTATTGCAAAATCTCCTCAGCATAGTCATCATAACCCCGCAGCATTTCGTAGCAACTCTTCTGATCCCCTGCTGCGTTCGGAGTCTGCATAGCTCCGTTCGGAGTCTGCATAGCTCCGTTCTGGGAGTTGTTGTCGTTGTTATCGCCGTCGAGGCCTAACTCCTCTGCAATTTCGTCAATGACCGCTGAGCACACTCCACACCCCATTTTTAGCTTTGAAAAAAGGTTGTACGATAGATGTACTCGTACACAATGGGTTTCAATTCAATGATAACTACATTTCCGTTTCGTTTGGTGTTCATGGGCAAAGTGTATCCGGAGATCTCGAGAGAGTCTCGGGATCCCAGATTTGTCGGCAAAGTGTATCCGGGAGATCTCGAGAGAGTCTCGGGATCCCAGATTTGTCGTCGAAATTTCTTTGAGAAGAAATTTAAGAAATTTCTTATGTTGGTTAGGCCCAATCCTCATCAAAATTCAACATGACAACACCTCGATTGAAAGCAAAGAAACAACTCTGCCACGGCTTTCGTGGCGATCCCGAATGGGCGAATCCTATAATCGTAACTCGATGCGACTCTGAGGCTAGGCCTGGATACAATTCGTGCAAAGCCCACGAGTATCGAGAGGAGCCCGAGGTGCTTACCCAGAAGATCAAGATGTTGGCGGATCTCATCAGGAAGGCAAAACGCTGCACAGCATACACGGGGGCGGGGATTTCCACGTCTTCGGGTATCAACGATTACGCTTCTAAAGCCAAAGACTCTAAAGCACTACAACGACCGGTCTTAAAAACACCTCTTGCTGCAAAGCCCACGCTGGCCCATCGAGTGTTAGCCGGGTTGCACAAAGCAGGGCATCTTCACCATTGGGTGCAGCAAAATCACGATGGGCTGCCACAGAAAGCAGGATATCCACAGTATGCGCTAAACGAAATCCATGGGGCATGGTTCGACCCGTCGAATCCGGTGGTCAAGATGTCCGGCTCTCTACGAGACGACCTATTTGCTTGGATGCTCAAGGAAGAGAAGCAAACCGATTTATGCCTCGCCATGGGTACGAGTCTCTGTGGCATGAATGCAGATAGAGTCGCTACCACTCCTGCAAAGAAGGCTTTAAAGGGGAAGGCGCTTGGTACGGTAATCGTTTCTCTACAGCAGACAAAGCTCGACCATCTAGCTAGCTTGAGAATTTTTGCCACCATCGATGAAGTAATGGAAAAGCTCGCAGCTGAGATGGAGTTAGACTATGACAAGCAAGGAGTGCCGTACTGTTATCCTCGCCCTACCGATAAAGTATTTTGGGGCAAACGTTGCTATGTGAGCAAGGCCATGCCGATTGTTGGAAGGTGTTACAGATCCAAAAACTCCAAGCCGCAGCTTTATCTTTGTGGCTCTTCATATGACGCCCTTCCTCCTCTAGAGAAGGAGAATTATGTAGAATTGGAAAAGCCCAATAAAAAAGAAAACGCTGAAATGGTAGACGTGTTTGACGTTCCATACGACAAAAACGGCAAGCTTCTTCCAGAGGGCAAGCGTGACAGCATGCTCAGGCTCGACCTTAGGGAAGGAGCGAAGATAATCATGAAATACGGTAGTTTTGAAGGCGATAAAGGCATGGTTCTCGGTCTAAATTCACAGGGTCATTTTCAGATAGCACTAAAACACGATGTAGAGAAGGAGTACCATCACGGGCAGAAACATCGGCCAAGGAGTCGGCGTACCATGGGTCGCTTCATGGTTGAAGCTGCCGTCAACGGCCAGCTAGATCATCTTCCTTTTGTGAATCGCACGAATGACAAGTGAGTTGCATCTTGCTCTAGCATGCGATCTCTACAACGAAGTCAATGATCCCTGCCTCACATTTAGACATATACGTCGCTCTAGATGTTCATGTCAGCCAGCTAGCCAGGCTACGCGCATCATGTGCAAGCATCTTTGCAATGGCGACTTATCTAGTCTTATAAGTAGTCATGTCAGTTTTGTCTGCCGGGCCTGCTATGCTACTCTGTGCACTATGCATAGCTAGATAGTGCGCACACCTGCTACCATTTTTTTGTGCATTCATCAGTGAGGTGCACACATTCACATGCATGTTGCTAGTTGCTAGTCGCAGCTAGTGGAAACACATTTTGACACATCCAGATCCCTGCAACACGCGCAGCCGCCGTAGTGTTCTAGGCATGTCTGTTTGGATGCGATTGCACAGCTCTAGAGCTGCGTCAATGTCATTTTTGACAAAGATTGTTTTCACAAAAGACGTGTGATGTGCCTGTGACTGCCATCCAGCACATGCACAGCGACAAGGATAGAGGATGCATGATGAGCACGCTAGCACGCACGTACGAATGAAGAGCAGCTAGCAAAAAATGGACTACATTTGATCACGCTAGCACGAGTAGCGAAGGAGCTCAACAGCGTTCTTTGTCTAGACGCGCACAGCGCGCCAGGTGCATCATTCAATGTTGCGTCTTCAGGTAGATACAGAGCGTTCGTTTAGACATGCTGAGCGGCGTAAGAAGTGCAAAATTTATGCACGCTCGCATTCAAACCCGTAGACAGCAGGTGTCATGTTATTTGGGAGATCGTTCCATTTTTAATTAATAACTAATCGAAATGTATAAATCCATTTAGTCATACCACGATACGTCCTTAACTCAATGAGCTGTTCCTTAATTCCAACATTCTTTCCGCCTATGAAAATTGTCCTTGTTCAGCACTTGCTCACCTCCTTTTCTTGATTGATCTGTAGCGGCCGTCTCGGCACTCAATCTTCCCACTTTTGGCCATTCTCTCAAGGGTGTCCATGATCTGTCGATCAGTTAGGCGAATGGCTTCGTCACTCGTCAACAGCTTGAGCATGTTCTTGATGTGCTGTAAAGTGACGGTTTTGAAGTTCACAACCACCCCCATGATGTAGGATTCGACTTTTTTGGATTCGGTAGCTCTTTGGCTGCGGAGAGCGCTCTCTAGGTCTTCGTTATCGTCGGCTAGCGATATGGTCATGTTGTGGTCGTCATCTTCTTCCCCGGTGAGCTTTTCTAGTGGACGATACGAAATGACCGATCCGTCCTCCGATTTGACCTCCTTTATCACCTTCTTTTGCAACCAAAACGCTAGCGCTCGGCGGCAGAGGTCCAAGTCGCACGCCATCCCTTCCGCGATGTCGTTAAGGGTGAGTTGATCTGATTCGGTCTCCCCAAACTGCGCGAGGCAGCTTGCTTGGATGGGGGTGACCTCCAAGTCAAGCTGCCGATCCTCCAGCTCGATCTCCAGGTGGACTTTTCCCAACGAAGGCATGAGCCTCAATACACGCGGGGCTTTCAGTTTGGTGAACTGCTCACTGTAGAGCTCTGCAACGCGAGCGACCTGCGCGGGGAGCTTCAGCTCGTTTTCGTCCCTCTCAGGCCAGAATTCCTTGGAGATAATGGTCGCCTCCAAGAACTTTTTGTCGTAGTCGATCGAGCTTGATGAAGAGGAGGAGGCTATGTGGGAACGCGTCGTCGCACCAGGAGGTGTTACGGGGGCAGTATCCTTCAGGCCTCTCCCCTGCTGGGAGCTTTTGGCATCGTTTTCCTTACTACCACTGGTATCGCTATGAATGTGAATTGTGGGGCTGGCGCGACTCTTCCTTGAGCGAAATGAAATCGTGCTCTGGCGCGTTTGGCGGGTGACTCTTCCACGCTTTATTGGAGTTTCTGCAGGCGTTGTAGGTCGGCTGGCTCGCGACGATGACGACGACATCTTGGCATCCTTCGCGACAAGGGCGGGGCGGATATGAGAGTTGATGCGCTTCGAGTTGGCAAGATCCCGTAGCATCACGTCGCACGCGTGCATCGCGTTCTCCCCGAAACGAATTTTGAGGAGCTCGAGCTGCTGCACCTGCTTGTCCGTGTCGTAGTCGATCTTGTTGACAAGGAGGTCAGCCAGCAGCAGCCGATACTCTTTTATGAACAGCGCGTTGGAGCCATATATCGTCATTAGCATCTGCAGAATGTCTGATTTGTGCGCGGTCGTAGCGCCACGAACCTTGGAGCTGTCGGCGAGAATGGCGTCGGGCTCCCATTCGAATGGGTCTCCGGTTTCGTCATCGGAGTGTCGCTCCTCCGTATTGCCGAGTGGGTCTAAATCGGCGGCCAGTTCCGCGAGCCCATCTGCCACGTTATTATTCACCAAAGATATGTTGTATCAATATATTGTTAAATTCCATTGAAAAGACTTCACAGCTAATTGTGCAGTGATATCCTTTGGTAAATGCACTTATGTGCCAGCTCGCACCGACACCCCCTCCCCTTCATGAGGAATCGTTGGTGCTAACATTCCCGTCAAATAAAATTCCACAACAGAAATAGTTTTTAAGTACATTTCGCACCGCCACGAACAATACTAGTAGCAGTAACAGCACCTCTTTCTTTCTCGTCGCCCTTTGGATCAATCAAACTGCCGACAATGCAGCGTACGGTATCGCTTCGAGACCGAAGATATCTGCGGGAGTAAAAGAGGACAGTGAAGGTCACGGTGATGGTACAAATGATGATGATGATGATAATTCCACGTTGTAAGCATGAACGCTAAGCACCAAGATAGCGATGGTGATACACGCGATGGTGATACACGCACAACGAAAAACTCCTCACGACACACACATCGGAACAGACATTTTCGTCTCACGTAGCTAAGTCGCAGGGTTAAAATCACGTTTATTCACTCTGTACGCCGGCTTGCTATCATTTCGTTGCATGCATACGGCATGAGTGCTTCACTACCCGCATATCCGTGGACCTATCGCCTTGAGGATGATTCGCGTCGGATCGACGACACACAGCGCCCCAATAGTGTAGCTATACTGAAGCAAGATGTCCTGTGTGTTGGCGCCTGGCGTCAGCAATCTGTTGTTGAAGGTGTGCTTGAGGGATTGTATTAGGAGGTGATGATCGCCAGTGAAAGCAAGGGCTTTTCGTAGGTCGCACAGCGCAGCTTCCGTGTCGGGAAACTCCAGGATGATGTCCCACATCTCATCGATTCGCATGGCGGCAAACTTGCGATACGTGAACATCACGACCCTTTGGTGCCACGACGACTCCGCAGCAGCAGAAGTAGCATCAGGAACGCCACTGGTGCTACTGCTACTGCTGCTGCTGGTGGTGGTGGTACTAGAAGCTGCGGAGGGATCAAGGTACGCTTTCTCCCGTCGTCTCTTTGTAAGCGAAACAGTGGGAGTAGCGGCGGCGGCGGCGGCGGCGGCGGTGGTTGTGGTGGTGGAAGAATCAGAGTTTGTAAAGCATTGCAGCCAACGCAAAACCGTAAGCTTCATCCATGAGATAGCGTTGTCGAGCTGAGGCACATTGTACACACCAGCGCATATGTTCGCCAGTCTGGATTCGATTCGAGCGTAGATTACCTATGGACGGAAGGGTGGCAGCAGGTCACAGCTCTGCATTCACACTTGTCATATATATATATATATATATATATATATATATATATATATATATATATATATATGCAATGTTTAATCACCCTTGAGAAGGCCTTCTCTACGAATCTCATCCAGCCGATCTCACGTAACTGATGATCATAACAAGTGGCGAGGGGTGGGGGCACGCGAAAGCTAAATGAGGTTAAATACGTGCACAATTTTACAGTGGTGTTCCTCCTCGGCCTGAAACTAGAGTTTTATATCACAGCACATACGATATTGACATTGTGTGTGGGTGTTATTTTTTCCAATGAACCCTTGATGTATTCCCTCCCCCCACTCTTGGCAGGGAGCTAACGATCAAACCTTGAGGCCAACGTGCTGGAAGCTCTGTATCGCCTTCTTGAGTTCTGATAACCCCATCTCCGCTACCATATCGTCATCTTCCTCTTCCTCTTCCTCCTCCTCCACCACCACCACCACCTCCTCCTCCGGATCTTCTTCTTCATCTTCCCCTCCCTTCTCATCTTCCTCGTATCAGCTTTTCTTTGTCCTCCCTCACCGACTGATTGTTTTGCATCGAGCGTTGCATTCCCTTGAATTGTCACTTTCCTGTGGATTTCATCAACATACGACACCTTATTACACGTTTGGCCATGTTAGGAATGCAAGGATTTGTTCTGTTGGTGTATTCGTCGAATGCTACAGCATTTCCTCCCGTCGCCGCACCTTATTTTTTGAAGCTTTTGGTATTGTAGGAATCTCATATTCGCAAAAGCCATCATTCCGTCTTGGAAACCCTGCAAAATATCAGGATAGCTGATTCAGTCCGCCATCCACACTGCTGTTTCCAGCAAACATGCTCTCACCGCAGAAGGTTTCTAAAGAGTACGAAAAGGGGCATACCGTAGGCATCTTCGTGAAGAATTGCGCATCAACACGCTGCCAAAACTATAAACCACCGAATGGGATGTGCAAATGGCCGATTGTTAGGTACAAGATGAATACAATTGAGTCTAAAATCGCGTACCGTTCGAATTAACTTGTCGCTTATTGTGCTGTATACATACAAAGCATTCTTTTACAAACTCTTCTCTCTCGACACACACATTGAATAACGATTTTTCAAATATTTTGGCTGGTGACAATGACACCGATGCGTGCTTTTGCTTTGTCGCGGGGCTCTTCGGGCAGGAGTCCGTGGAGTATTGTGCCCAATGAGCGACAAGGGGGCGTTCGATTGCTGAAGAACAATGGAGCCAGATGAAGGCAAAAATTCCGCATCAATACGTAGTAGAACTATTGTTGTATTTGTACGTCGCTGTTGTCACTTGCGTATCACTTACTGGCGTGTTTGGGGGCTTTTCTCGGACGCTACTATAAGATGAGACCGATAGCATCGACATGTTCATTCTCCCTCCGTCGAGCATCAGAAGTACACTCACCTAGATTTCGTGTCAGGTTTGTGATTGGTTATTCCTTTCGGTCTACATATAGCTTCGTCTATAAAATTACATTTAAGATGAAGGTCCTCGTTTTGAGTAGAATGCCCAACACTTTGTCCAAAGAATCGGAATATTTTTCGACGTTCCAGCCCCTCAACATGCGTAGCAGGTCCTCGCCACTAGTGTTTGGCAGGATTTTCATCTCTTTTTTTTCTTGTTGGTTCTGATTCGTACATTCTTCTTGACTTCCTTCATCGTCCTCACCTTCCTCTTTGCGAGATTTCATTAAGAACTGAAGGTACATCACGCGTCACTCATCGAAACACACAAACGATTTACATCTCATTGAAACCTCGCAATCCTCGTGAAATTCAGGAACATACTTCTTTTTGATTTTATCCAAACATTTTTCCAAGAACCTGAGCACAGATACGAGATATGATGAAAACAGCACGCCGTGAAGAGATCGACGAAAATCCTAACACGTTAGTCTTTCGACCATTCAAAGAACACTTGATTAATCCCTGCTTTCTTCAGCTGGACGGCGGCGGATCGAATCTATGTGTAGTTGAATGAGAGAGAAATACGCTTCAACTGCGGCGGATTTTTTACGGGAAAAGTCAAACGACCTTTTGGTTCGATTTGAACGCTGAGGCGCTGCAAGAAGCGTTCGGACCCGCCCTTAGAATGTACAACCATCATCAAATGCTTAATTCAAATTCGGAATAAGCATCTGGAACCATATATGTAGATCGCCGAGAGTGGTGGAGAGCTCCGTCCATGCGTCGACGGTTGCCTCGGTCGAGGAAGCAGCCATGGGAAGCCTTGTCTGGAGGAACTCCTATTATTTTTTTTTAGATGGTTGAGTTCGCACAAAAAGATCGGAAAAGCTCCCAATGCTATGCAATTTAACCGATTTTCCTCCACCTTCGAAGTCGACAGGAGCAAAAATAGGCTGATTAAGAGGTATGGAAGCCAATGCAAGTCAAAAAACACTGGTAACAGAACCAGCGAGACTCCGGAAAAGGGAGCAAAGCCCTCCGCGCCAAATTCTTGTCTTCTAACCAGTTCGGTCGGGATTTGACTGTTACTACCCGGAAAGTGAGCATCTCTGGGATATCACTACCGGTATTAACGGGGCATTGACCGGTAGTGTTCCACTCATAACAGACAAATGGCTGCCAAGGGGGGCGATGCTCTTCCGGATCTGCAAAAAACACTGGTAATAGAACCACCGAGACTCCGGAAAAGAGAGCGAATGTTGTGATCGTAATTTCACCGTTTTTGAAATGGCGTTTGTGCACCATATGAAATCAGGCTAGACTCGATAGGGCTCATAAGAAGATAGAATCGCTGCTAAATGTGCGAATTTTTTCGATATTAACCTAACTCGAGGCAAGGGTTTTAAACGAAGCGCTATTTCTCACAGGAAGCAAAGGAAAAGGATGCAGAGATTCTGGAGATGGAAAAGATGATGGCCAAATTGACCAAACAAGTAACTGTTGCAGAGGTCAGTCCACTTGCTTTGTTCTCAGTAACATCTATCTGGTCCCGGTCCATGAAGTAATGACTGTTGCAGAGAAAATATGAGGGGGCACAGCGAAAGATAAATTTATTGGAGAAGGAGCGAAAGATCTTCTTGGGTAAGTTTTAATGACTATAAAAAGGTTTTTGACGTGAACAGATGTGAACTATAAAATTATTTTGCAGCAAACAACTTTAAAAATGAATTCATATCACTATTTGAAATATACTTATGACATGACCTGTGGTTCAGAGGTTGATGCAATCAATGGGCAGATTTTGAAGCAACAACAGCAAATGCACAGCAATCCAGGATCTAAGGAGAGGAATAAGGAAGTTGAAAAAAAATTGAAGAATAAGGTTGAACCCTCCAACTACAAATGTATTATTGCAATGATTTCTACAGAAGATAAAACGCCCTTTCCTTTTCCATCCCAATATTCATCGGCATGGTTAATTCCTCACTTAGCTTCGGAAGTCTTTGGTCGAAGCAAAGGAAAAGGACATTCGCATTCTGGAGTTGGAGCAAGAACTGGATCAGTTAAAAAAGAGCAGCCCATTACATGTAAGACTAGACTAAATATTTTTTCTTGTATGGTTTTTGGCGCTAAGAGAGATTATTATGTACATGCTATAGCGTTTTGGAGCTGAGGTATTGAAGAGCATAGTCGGTGCTGAAGATGATAACAGCGACCCCGAAAGAGCCAATCCCGAGGAAGAGGAAATATGAAAGTTACTAAGCAAGTTGAATGATTATGAATATAGTGACCGAATGACCTGACAAAGTTGTAACAGAGAAGCAAATTGCAAGAATAATTACAGAGATAAATGATGAACAAATAATAGCAAGGATCATAGTATTACTACGTTGAATTGATTACATCATTAACGTGGAAGCATTGAACTGGATAGAATTCCATAGTAGCAGCGTTGGCAGTGCAATTGAAAGCTACATACTAGATACGATGACAAGAGCTGTTATGCACGTGCATGAAAAACGCGATGCAGCTGGATCGTAGCCGGCTTCTACTATGTGTTATAGTGTGCATATTTATTTATTGTAGCATGTCATGTGTGTGTGTGTGTGTGTGTGTGTGTGTGCGTGCGACTACATATGCGTGTAACTCATACACTCATACGCATACCGCCTTCATGCACGAGCCGAGAGTCAATGCAACGCCGTACGCATATCTAGGTATGTGTGTATCGCTACTAGCTAGTCGCTAGATCGTACGCGCATGTATTGCTAGCTTGTAGCAAACTAGCTAGATAGCATAGCTAGCTAAAGCTGCAGCATGCAATGCATCACATCCCAGTATCTTCATCACATCTACAGGAATTACTAGATTATTCTAGCGGAGATTTGAGGGTATAGCACAATGAGAGAGTCTCAGGGTGTAAGAGTAAACAAAATCAAAGCAAAATGCAAAAAATTGTTCGCTCATGCACGCCGCGCTGCCGCGCTGTAGGGTGTAAATAAATGTTAGCGCTGCGACGATCAGGGTGTAAGCTTACACCCATGCATTTAAACCCTTGGAATAATCCCTGCACATCTACTAGACATGCGTGCTAGCATATGTGTGCGCTCGGCAATACCAGACTAGCAGAATAATGTCTAGATGTGCACTAGTTTGCTGTTGCTGATTCCTGATTCCTCGATCGGCTTGTTCCATGCAGTGTGATTGTTACAGCGCGCTCTACTTATATGCTAGCGCTGTGTAGCTGTCCGTGTCCCAGCAGCGCTGAGAGCGTGAAAAATTGCAATCAGAAAAGGATTTGCATTGTGATTCTTCGTTTCTGCTAGGCATGCGACTAGCGGTTTCTTGCAGATTTCTAGAGTCTTGAAAGCATTTGCTTTCGCGCATGGGCGGGTGTACGTTTCGTGCGCTAGTGCGAGCTGACCGCTCCACGTTATCTGCATCTGTAATGAGCGTGTCATTCTTTCAACAGTTGCTAAGTGATTTAGACAATTCTATGTAATGAAAGTTTGGAATTTCCGCTCAACTCATGTATTGACACGGGAGTTACTAATGTGTTACTACGTTAATCGATGGTTGACTCTGTACTAATTATATTTCTAGCTCTAAATTTCGTTGATTTGGCTATACCTTCGACGTCCTCTCTTTGGAACAACATACACTACTTTCTGTATTGTTAAGAAAAACTACTCTAACAGATTCTGCAAAATATCAATCAGAACTTTAAACTGTTGTTGATGGATTAAGGCAACCTTAAGCTGCTGTTAATGGATTTGAGCAGGCAGAAGCAAGTTTATTAGCTGCTCTTCTCGGAAGTGAGTGATATTGTGAGCATGAGATCAAGATCACCCTGGTGACTATATACATTCTCGAAACATTTCGACACTAACTCGACTTGACGTTTAAGTTGTTCTAGGGATGGTCTCTCTGCAAACTTTATACTTTTTGCAATGGAGTTGTGGAACGTCTTAGAGACAGCACGGACAACTTGGCGTTCAACTTGAGAGTCTCCGAATGATATGACGCATTTGGCTCCGAGTTCTCTTTTAAATGCTTTTTCAAGATTATGCTGAAATGCGTAGTACTTCCACTGTAGTGGGCTCTGAGGGAAGCGATACTCGTAAGTTGATCTTGCTGATATAATTTCCAAGCGAGATAACATTGGAACAACAGCTGGCATGAACTTTTGGGCTGAGAGCTCGACCCATCCTTCTTCTGCATTGGTTATAATGTAAACCGTGTCCCTTTTGTCAAGTGCAAGTTGAATCAAACTGACAACTGAGTCCTGTAATGTGGAAATCTGTTTTTGCATCTCCTCCGGCATCTCTTTTGTTGAATCTAACCTATACCCGTTCGATGATAAGAAGGTACTTGGCAGCAGAGTGTCATCCCAATCGAAAATCGTCACAGTCTCTTGCTGTTTCTCATCTGTCACAACCTTCTTATTAAGAGAAGGAGTGCATCGATGCTGCGATTTGTATGTTTGCGAAACGTGGCGAGAGGAAGAATCTGTGGAGAGCCCAAGTGGAGCTTGACAAGCTTGGGCTGCCATCGTTGCCTTTCGACGATGTGCTACGATGCGTCCCGCCTCTCGATTTCCAAGTTAACCTTCCGGAACCTAGAAACGATTTCAACAAAAATGGATGTATTTCTATAGATACGACAACTAATAATACGTATCTAAGATAAAAATACTCGGTATATGATCACCGTTAATAACTGATACGAAAGATCATTACTTTGAAACCTGGGCAGTAAGACGCAGAGGTGTTCCCGCGTTTTCTGCCCTCATTAAAATCTGTCGCACATAGAATAATAAACGGGTTTATTTAATTGCGACACGAAAGGCTCGTTTCGAGCCACCAGTCGTTTATCCCCCGACACTAACGGAAAAAGATAGTATTCCCCGCGGGGATCCCCGAGAATCCTGTGACGTCGAACTGAGAACCAGCGAGACGGATTCTGTGGCGAGGGGGTCTGAACGCCACTCCTCCCCACTTCCATGGACCTGAAGCACAGAGGCAGAGGATGGCTAGCGGTGTGGGCAATTGCGTTTGTGTTTTTACCGCATGTCGCCTCAACCTCAAGGCTTGCTTCAACCTCTGCCCCGAGGATGCCACCATCGATCTCGAAGACACCATTCGCCCGGCGATTATTCTGTAAAGTCCAAGAATGTGGAGGGAGACTGCAAGCCTCCAAAACTCCCATTCCTCGAAGACTCCGATCTTCATTGTCCTCAGCACAAATATACACTGAGCCAAATCCTGCGACAATTGAGCTCCCAGTCGAGGAAGCCAGAATCGCGGCACAAGGAAAGGAAGGTCCCTCTCTCCCAAAATGGATGTTCATAGAGAGAGGGAAGATGAGCGCACGAATAAGACAATATCAACAAGAGAAATTCTAATTTCGTGCATTTTGATTTTACGATCCCCTCTCTGATGTGATGTATTTGTTTTTCCTTCATTGCAGCTATCCCCTCTCTGATGTGATGTATTTGTTTTTCCTTCATTGCAGCTGCTCCGCTCGGCGTCCTGGTACTGAACCTTGGAGGCCCAGAGACCTTAGAAGACGTAGAGCCTTTCCTCTACAACTTATTCGCAGATCCTGATATTATTCGGCTTCCCCCACCCCTGAGAGCCCTGCAGCCCGTACTGGCTAAACTTCTCTCGAGCACCCGCGCACCGAAAAGCCGGGAGGCATATAACTCCATAGGTGGGGGCTCTCCGTTAAGGAAAATTACAGAAGAACAAGGATCGGCGCTCGAAGAAGCGTTGAGAGCCAAGGGTCAAGATGCAAAGGTGTACGTGGGAATGCGGTACTGGAAGCCATTCACCGAGGAGTCGATAGAGCAGATAAAGAAGGACGGAATCAAAGAATTGGTCATCCTCCCTCTCTACCCACAGTTCTCCATTTCCACCAGTGGCTCGAGCCTGAGGCTGCTGGCAGAGATCTTCAAACAGGACAAGCAGCTTTCCGAGTTGCAGCACACTGTCATACCTTCTTGGTACCAGCGCCCAGGATATGTGAGCGCGATGTGCGACCTCATTCAGACCGAGCTTGAGACCTTCGAGAATAAGGAGAAGGTCGAGATATTCTTCAGCGCACACGGCGTGCCAAAGTCATACGTGGAGGAGGCATTCGATCCATACCAAGACGAGATGGAACACTCAGTGCAGTTGATTATGAAGGAATTAAGGAAACGAGGAGTTAAAAACCATGAGACATTAGCCTACCAGAGCCGCGTGGGTCCTGTTGAGTGGCTGCAGCCGTACACGGAAGACGCCATACAGGATCTCGCAAACAACGGTGTGGATGATCTACTGGTTGTTCCTATCAGCTTTGTTAACGAACACATCGAGACGCTGGAAGAAATCGACATGGAATACCGAGAGCTAGCCGAGGAAGCGGGTATCAAGAACTGGGGACGAGTGCCAGCTCTGAACTCCTATCCGGGCTTTATAGAGGATTTAGCTGATGCTGTACTAGAGGCTCGACCTTACATTGGCGCCATCGGTGGGGTCATCGATGATGAAGCATTGGTGCCGGGAGGGGCGGTTCAAGAACTCGTGAGCATGTATGACAATGCGAACGAAAAACCGTTGGTAGCATGGGAGTGGGGATGGACGCGAAACGCGGAGACAATAAATGGACGAATAGCTATGATCGCACTTGCCGCGTTGGGGTGCTTCGATCTGTTGAGTGGGTTGTGATTGCCCGAATTATAGTAAAATGATGATATAAACTTGTATATTTATGAAGACTCTTAATATATCCTAATATTTTGAACTCCGACGCTCTGTACCAAACGGCGGTCGCATCTTGCGTTAAAGCTGTGCTCACATCGTGCGTATGTCTAGATGTGTCTAGATATCGACTCGAAATTGAGCATCGCATACTATAGAACTGCTACGCTGCTGGTGACTAGCAGTGGCGGGGCGCCACGATTGTACGACAGCCGATATATCTTGATGTAGGTGCATAATTCTAGAATTGGCTAATAAGGCAACATAACTAGATAATGGCAGTCTCCATCATCGATCTAGATGCGCAAGATAGAGCAAAGATATCTGGACATGCTGAAAGGTTCTGCAGAATAACGGAGACGCAACGTACTAGCTGCTAGCTAGCGCGCGCGAAATAACGACGTTATTATGTTTACTTAAGTCTGTTAATTCATGCTGGCTGCTAGCTAGCTTAATTACTGTACTATCTAGCTATCGCTAGCGGCGTAGCTAGCAATGCAGTACACGCATATTTATATTGCACGACGAGTTGTGTGATTGCTGTCGATCTAGCAGATGCACATTCCTTCCATCTCCACTGGCTAGGTAGCTCTAGCTAGCTAGGTAGCCACATTAAGCACACCTCATGTCCATAGCAAGTTTGGGCTGTATCTAGACGTAGCTGCAGCCATCTGCTGCTTGTCATGCATACACATGTATGCTGCATACACATGTATGCTGACTGCAGTAGTACTGTAGGCATAATGTACACGTTGTATGACTGCATGTCTTGCTTTGCCCGGCTAGCCGGTATAGCAGATTGATGCCGTATTTGCAGAATGATATGCAATTACATTTGTGATGAAAATGCAGCTGTCTACATCAAATCAAGCACATGCGGCTCGTACCATGTTCAAGGCAGCTGAGCTGAGTTCCTTGAAAGGACTCTTGACCATGAGAATCACCTGCCCACCCCCTCTGACTTTCGCATGGAACAAGCACGGGACAACGTTCTTATTTCCCGTGACGAGCTTTGATCCAAGGATACACCTGGAAGAAAACAAACACATCAGCGCTTTTTGATAGGGAGAATAATAACGTCTGCATTTCAAGAAAGCTAAAAACAGACGTGCAATGGAGAGAACACTGGGAAGAATCGTCCCTCCGTGAAGACGGTCAATGCGTTGGTAATACACGCATTGGTGCTCAGGATGAAGATGTGTGATGTACGCGCGTCGTGTTGCTGTATATAGATGGCAGCATGTGTTGGTCATGTGGTTCTTCCTACTCTTTGCCGATGATCTTGACGAGCTTCAGATTGAGCTTGGTCGCTACCGCTTGCATTTGAGGAGCGGAATTGATCGAGCTACCAGTCAACTGACGATGATTGATGGTTGATGATTGATGATGATGATGATGATGATAATTTAGAAACATAACCCCCCCCCCCCCCCTCTCTTTCTCTCTCATCTATTATCCATCCTATACATTTTATACACCCTATCACAGCATGCTGCCGTCAATTACTACTATTTACCGTCATTTTCTCTTCAACGGCGAGCTTCTTCCATGTAGAACCAAACTGCTCGACGGTGACGTTGAGAGGACGCAGAAGGTCTTCCACGCCGATGCTAACCTTGCATTCTCCATTGCTGCCCCCCAGCTGGATCCGAACTGTGTTCGTACAAAGACAACGCAATGGAATCTCAACAAACATCATCGAGCACCGGCTGTTTCGATAGGTAATGGAGGACACGACACACGCTCAGGATTCGCATTCATGATTGGGGAATTAGTAGTATTATGTCTGTCGTTCAGTTTTGCTCACTTTAATGAATTGAAAACTTTCCTCTTTCTTTCTCTCTCTCTCCCTCCCCCTTTATCCATTACATATTATATATATATATATATATATATATATATATATATATATGCGCTAATATGGTGCGTTTGCGTGTATGCGTATTCTCTCATTGTTCTCTTCTTTTGATTAAAAGCTGTTACTATTATATACTACCGAGCAGGGAGTTGGACCCCATAGCTGCTGGGTTTCTGCAGAAGATACCGCACATCAAGGTGAGAGTCTTCTGTGAGGACAACGACGCTGCCTGCACGTTTTGCGTGCTCAGGTCTTGTTTCATCTTAAGCGATGCTTTCGGCTCCGCATTGCAACGCAGATAGAGCCCATCCTGCAAGAAACACACACACACACACACACACACACACACACACACGTGAGAGAGAGAAAGCGAGCGAGAGAGAGAGAGAGAGAGAGAGAGAGAGAGAGAGAGAGAGAGTTGAGAAAATCGAAACACTTCTTCACTACTTCATTACACAATAGCCTATATCCATGCTCAATCAATCAACCAATCAATCGATCAATCAACCAGCAGGCAAAACAGCGGCTGCAGCAGCAACACCACCTGTGTGGACAATGCCGCAGTAACGCCAGACTGAGAAGGGAGATCGGGGGAAGAAAGGCAAGGTTATGATGATGATGTCATTGATGATATTGGCGATGATAGAAAGAAATGTAGGAAAGGAAAGCATGGAAGGTCCACATATCGAAGTATTTCTTGCTCATGATGCTGGAGTTATATACGCTCATTGGGTAGTAGTAGTTGTAGTAGTAGTAGTAGTAGTAGTAGTAGTAGTAAAAGTAGCAGCAGCAGCAGCAGCAGCAGCTCAATAGAAAGAATAGAGTAGAGAATTCCTTCCACTCCGCACGCTTCTCTCCATAAAATAGCAATGCTCGATATTTATGCCACATTGCGTAACGATGCGTTATCGAGTGTCAGCACGTACATTTTGTCCGGAGGCATTGGAGACGAACACGGTTAGCAGCGTCTGGCCAGGAAGATACACCTTTTGGTGCGAAACGAACATGCTCCCCCCCCCAATAGCCACAATCTCCTGCGACTTTCGGAACGATGCGAGCTGCTTCTTGAGCTTGGCTTCCATCCCTGGCAGCGATTTGCATAACAACGAATGAAACAACAACAACAACAACAACAACAACAATGATGATGATGATGATGATGATGATTATGTTAACTATCAAAGGATTCGACAGCAATACGTATGCCCCCCTCCCATAAGGTATGTGTGCATGTGCCCCCCCCCCCCCCCCCCGCGCTATTTTCCACTTTTTAAAATTGGCAAGATGAACAACTTCGTCATAGTTCTCTTCTCCTACTAACCTGCAGCGCCTTTCGGGAAATCTGCCTGCGCACTCACAGCAGCAGCGCCATCTGCTGCTCCTCCCCCCCCAAATAGATCTCCAAACGCGCTGTTATTCTGCGTCGTTGGAGGGGGCGACCCACCGCCGCTGCTCTTCCCCTCAAAACCGCTCAGAATGCTGCTTTCACCGGGCGTGCTAGCCGGCGCCGTGGTGGTGGTGGCTGTATCAGTTGAGAAGAGTGACATAAGATCCACTCCCCCCCCTCCCTGACCACCGGCGTTGGCATTGTTCGCTCCGGAGGGAGGCTCATCATCATCAATGACCTCAAATAGCAGGTTGGGTTGTGGTGGAGGGGATTGCTGTTGTGCTTGTTGCTGTTGTTGTATTACAGCAGCAGGGGCGGGGGTGGGGGTGGCATTGTTGGCTGCAGCGGGCATGGACCCTCCTCCACCAGCTGTGGAGGACGCTCTATAGCCTCCTCCTCCTCCTGCTGGTGCTGCTTTATTATCATTGTTACTAACTCCGTAATCACTGCCTCCAATACCTTTGGATGCGAGCAGCAGCAAGATATAATGACATTGCAAGGAATCGTCAAAAGAGCGTAGAAGTAGTTTAGAACCATGAGTAAAAAATACACACACACACACACACATGAACATGAACATCAGCACTTACCTGCGAAAAGTCCTGCCGCCAGCTGCTGCTTATGAGCGGGCATTGCAGCAGCCCCTGCGTTGGAATTCCTGTCTTGACGAGATCCTCCACTCGCGAAAGAGAATGGGCTTTTGTTGTTGTTGTTGTTATAGCTTCCTCCTGGAGAAGATGTTCCTACTGCTGCTGCCGAAGAGGTAAAGTTACTAGAAGTAGCTGCCCCTCCTCCTACGGCTCCACCCCCACCTGTGCTTGGCGTGCTGGTGGAGGGGGTGGGCTGGGTTGGTTCCGGCTTGTTATTTCCGCCTGATTGATGTTGTTGAAGAGCAGCATAACGACGTAAGCACACACACACACACACACACACACACACACACACGCACGCGTGCGCGTATATACTTAAAATTTATACACCCAGCGTGTATAGATTTGGGATTATTATTTCTTCTTAATCTTTTTCTTCTACAACTATCACCATCATCATCATCATCATCATCATCATCTCCGTCGACGTAATCATCATCGTCATCATCATTTCTCCCACCTCCCGCGTTGAATCCCCCAGCGCCCCACGGTCCTCCACTCGATGCGAAGAACGACGAAGAATCATTGCCTCCACCCCCACCTCCAAAGCCTCCCCCCCCTCCAAAGCCTCCTCCTCCTCCTCCTCCTGATGCCCCACCCATGTTTGGATAGGCTAACGATGCTGCAGCCGCACCAGACGCCCCGGCAGCAGCAGCAGCCGCCGCTGCAGCTATTGGATCCTCTGCAGGTGTGCTGGGGCTGTCGTACGATGGTACGTCGCGTTTCGGGTATGCCTGATTGATGATGGCGAGGGCCAGGTAGAAGGGGGGGCGGAGAAGGGGGGGGGGTTTGAAGAAGATGAAGAAGAAGAAGAAGAAGAAGAAGAGGAAGGGGAGGAGAGCACGAGTAATGGGGGGGAACAACAGCTACAAATTTACAAATAAATACCGAACCGAAGAATTCATTGAAAAAAGCAAAGTTGGGCTTTTAAATTAATACATTATTCCTCACTGCTCCTCAACTCCTGCTCCTCCTCCTCCTCCTACTACTACTACCACTACTACCTGGAATTGCAACGTAGGCTTCTTCTTCCTCTCCATCCCGTGACCCCCTCCTCCCATTGCGCCTCCGGAGGTTGCGGACGGCTTGGAAAGGTCCCTTGGCTTGTACGCTGGGGCGCCATTTGCAAGTGCCTCTGACACGTAGCCGTTCAAGAAGCTGAGATCTGAGTCAACCTGGTGATATGCATGATTGTTCAATATAACGATTTTCTCCTTTTGTGCAGGTGGGGGGGGGGGGGGGGGGGAGGAAAAATCCAACAACTGGGGTTACATCTATTTGGCTGGGGGGAAGAAAAAACCCAGGAGGGGTGGATATATTTTTTCTCCACCCCCCCCCTCGGC
>ADNK01001208.1:0-30022 GCA_000320545.1 Bigelowiella natans CCMP2755 | reverse complement strand
TGTGTGTGTGTGTGTGTGTGTGTGTGCAGGAGGGAGTGCCTAGAGACGCTTTCGCCCTCCATGGATATCACTATTTCTTCCAACTTCGAGCGATTCCTCTACCACATGTCCGGCGATGACTCCTCCAAGCTTCAGAGCATGATGAACAACTTCGAATCCACTGGTGAGGGGGGGCGGGGGGGGGGGCGTGATAGTTAATGAAGACTATGATGATGAGAAATTAACATCGTATGAATATGCCACGAGGCAGCAACACGGTGTCTAAAGCAGCACTGTACTTTCATCTCTTTGAATATAATTTTAATATATATATGTATATACATTTATCGTAAACCCCCCCCGCCCCCCCCGCGCGCTTTCTTTGTTGTCACTTGCCTCTCCTCTTCCTTCCTCTCTCTTGCTCCGCAGGGGAGCTCGTGGGCGATCAGGGCCTTGTAGATGCGTGCAAAGCAGAGATGAAGTCCGCTATGGTTCCTGACGATGAAGTGCTAGAGACTATTGGTGAATACCACAAGAGGTTCGGCTACGTGCTTGACCCCCACTCTGCTATTGGGGTTGCTGCTGCGACTAAGGTTATTAGTTTTGTGGGAAGGAAGAGGAGGAGGAGGAGGGTGCAGACTCCGTTTTTGGAACAAGCATATCAAACAGAAACACTGCTGGCGCTTTCAACGCAATCTATGCCCGAATCTCTTTACCCTCCTCCACCATTTTCACTTTTTATCTATCCCCCGCTGCTCCCTGCCTCTCGAAAAATCTTCTTTCAAGATTCGCGCGCTGCTTCATAAATTGACTCAACGATGCTGTGTGTGTGTGTGTGTGTGTGTGTGTGTGTGAGTTTGTGTGCGTGCGCGCGCCTGTGTGTGTGTGTATGTGTGTAGTGTTTTTACTCACATGATCAAAATGCCTCTTCCTTCAGACGGGAACGGACGCGAAGTACATGGTCTCTCTAGCGTGCGCACACTGGGGTAAGTTTCCTGCTGCTGTGGAAAGGGCGGTTGGAAAAGAGGCCATGGACGATCTTGTGCCCCCAGAACAACTCGCGGAGCTCGATGAGCTGTCCCAGAGGAAGTACGTTCTTGAGAATGACAAGGTGGTTGATTTGCTGGTTTGCAGTGATACGATGTCATTTGCGTGCTTTCCCGCCCTATGTGAGGTCGAAGGAGTGTGATGTAGCAGCTCAGTAGTAATTGTGTCTGAGGATGATTTCTTCTGAATTTTGGTGTGTTATTGAAAGGACGTCATCAAGGACTTCATCGTCAAGAAACTCGCATGAGTCGTATTAGGGGGAAAATAACTTGGCGGATATAGATACGAGCGATCTCTAGATTTCATGGTATATGTTGGAAGTGTTGGCAAGGGAGAAGGATCATATATATAAGCATGGATTCGCATTGAAATGCACCAAAAAAACAATTCACGACAAATCATAGTAGAAGCTAGAGAAGATTTTCCTCTCGCCATCTCAATTGGATTACTAGATTAGATCATTAGATCTCAACTTGAAATCAAGAAAAATGGGACATTCAAGACTTTTCATGCGTGCTGGAGTACTCAATCTGTGTGCAGTGCCTAGCGCTGTGCACACAAAAGTGCATTTTATTGCACCAGCTAGATCGCTAGGTATAACATGCAACTAGAGACCCAGTCTATTTAACTATGTGTAATTCTGTACCCATGTGTTGCTCGCGTATACACACGCAGAGTCTATAGGCTCGCATGGGCTCATTGCGCGTGCTGCCTGTGCGCCGCGGGTCGGTGTACGTTGCAGGAGCAATACTTCATCGCACATTTGAGCATACAACGTCTAAATAGATTTGCTGTACCTCACAGCTCATGAATATTAGCGATACTGCCGCTCTTCATTGCCTGTTGGCGAATCGGCTTTGAATAGAGTAATGTTAGTTTGCGCCGCATGCCTACAGCTAGACTATAATCGATGGTGATTCGTCGCGGTGCATGTAATGCTGCTTAATTCCATGCACGATAAAGCCTAATAATTTGACTCATGGCTTCTACATTACACATGGCAGATGCTAGAGATTTAAACATATCTAGATATTCCTGCTGTCCCGTGCTGCTTGGAGATAGATGTGCGCCCCATTATGCCCCCCCCCCCCCGACCTCGCCTGGCCGGTTGGTTGTCATGTTCGAGTGACGTCACTTACCTACAAACATCACATGGGGACAAAGGACAATTTACGCGTTTACATTTATATCGCCTCCTCGTCGAACAACGAAGATGCGGGTCAAATTGCTGGGTTTTTAGAACTATTGCTCAGACAAACTGGGACCCCCGACGTTTATTGTCATCCATCATGCCATGGAGAAAAGAAAACACACACACACACACACACACACACACACACACTGGTACTTCCGGTGTCATCTAGTCATGCCACACAACCGCCCGGGTTTCTTCCCCAAAAGTCGGATATAGCGTGGAATCGTTAGGCAGAAACAACAACGATGACAACAACAACAACAACTTCATCAGCTTCTTCCTATTTAGACCTTTCTCAGCATTGTGGTCTCTCTGACGAGCTGCTCGAGCTTTTCCTGGAGGCTTTTCACCGTACTCTTCAACACTCTAAGCAAGGAAGGACCGCACGTTAAGTAATAATCCAGAAGTCTCATAATCCAGAAATCACATGCAGGGAGAAGCAATTTTCGGGCCGTGTCCTCCTTCTCTTGGGAGAGAGGTGAAACGCCAAACGATGAGGATACATGCATGCATATGCGTTCTTTTGATCGATGGCTTCCTCCCCCTCCTCCTCATACTACTTTTTCTGCGCTTTCTTCTTTATTAGGCGCCCCTTCAGAGTGAGATCCTGTGCATCCCTGTCTTTGCCTTGGTTTATCTGGGGAGCGGTAGTGGGAAAACAACAACAACAACAAAGGCGACAACACAACACATCGTCATCTTCATCATTACCATCACCATCGATTCGTATGTATATCAGGACACCATGCTGCACGCAAACACCAAGCAGCTATCACAGCAGCGCCGCAGATAGATGCACGCACGCACGCACGCACGCACGCACGCACATACAACCAACCAACCTCTGATTGGATCTCCACAACTACGTTTATCTTATTGTTCAACTGCCCTAGCTGTCTCCCCGTTGTTTCCAGAATAACCTAACGTAACGACGGCGACAACGATGATGATGATGCTGCTGATGATGATGGTGATGGTGATGGTGATGATATGGTCGTTTTTGATTCGAATTTGTTGGACGTAGTCGGTGTTGTCTTCCACATTTATTGAGGTGCTGCGGGTGCTCGTGGTGAATTAAGGGAAGGATTCAAGTACTTGTTTTTGCATGAGTTCCTCCTTCATCTTATGATCGCTCTCCTGCATCTCCTTCGCCAGCTCTTTGTTCTCCAGCGTCGAGTCGTAGGCGACTTTTTCCCACTTTTTGATAGTAGAAGCAGTCATTAGGAATGATAGTGATGATGATGATGGATTGGAAGATAACAGCGCTCAAACACACACACACACACACACACACACACACACAGATAATGTGCGTGTGTAGAGAAAATACCTTTTGCATTTCTATCCGCGCTACCCCCAGCTGGTCGTTCAGGGCTGCGAGCTGGCTTTCCAAAAAATTGTGAACCTGCCGTGGTATAACGAGGGTGGGGGGAGGAAGGGAGGGGGGGGGAGAGTTGAGGGAATTAAAAACACAAACTAACCTAGACCCCGATAAAAGAAGAAAATGGAAGAAGGAAGAGAGCTTCGGCCGCAACACTCATTTACACTAAAAACGCCAATATACTGCCATTTCTATCACAAAATACTCTCACAGCTTGAACGCGCACACAGCAACAAGGAGATTTGCACCTTTACTCTCGTCCGGATTTTCCCTTCGATGTCTAGTTTCAGGGACTTCAGTTGACTAATCTCTTCCTGCTGCGCCTGGAATACCAAAGGGATGAATAACGTAAAGTATTTGGTCGGTCACGGTACAATCTAATCTACTGAAGATAGTGATGATAGATAGATAGATAGAGAGAGAGAGAGAGAGAGTGTGAGAGATTTATCAGATACAACAGGGCCGTACCTTGAGGCACTCAACGAATATCTCCCCTTTCTGCAAACCACGAATTTGGTCACATTCCACCCGAAATTCCTCCGGTGCTGGAACGGCGACTTTTTCTGGAGACAGATAGATGACGATGATCATTAGAGAAAGAGAAACGACGATTGATCTTCTGGGAGAAAATGAGAATGCTTTTCTTTCGAATTGCACACATGCAGAGAAGGAGCTGCTACCGAATTCCTCTTGTCGGGCCTTCGCATCTATGATACTTCGCTTCTCCAAGCGCACCATGTACACCTATTCAGTGCGTGCGTACGGAGTATCTTAAAGTGTCACTGAGAACTGTGCCGAAGGATGACGGGGCATCGATGTACTTTCAAGTCGATATTGCATTCGTAATATAGGGTGAATCTTAGTGTTAATTTTACCTTCCATAAGAACGTACGATCGAAGCAGTATCGCCAACGGCGGCAAACAAGTAGAGACTGCATAAAATCCTTACAAGCCAAGAACCTTACAACTAGACGTAACGCGTGTAGAGGAAGCATCGACACATCTGCCTTCATGCATTTCTCCCCCTCTCGAGACAGCAAGAAATTCTCTTCTTCCTCCAAGGAGTTGATCTGGCATTTGGGACGTTTCGAGGCAAATTGAGGCGTGCGAAAAGAGTTTGAAACTGTGGGAAAAGCATTGTTCCTTAAGGGATATTCAAAGCAATTGATACCTGAATTTTGAGTTTCGCGAGCTCGGAATCCAGTGCTTGGTTTTTCTTTATTTACCAAAACAGTTGTCATCATATGTAGCCCTTACAGACGACTGCGAAGATATGGTTGATGGTTCCATCGAGTAGAGTACCTTAAGCCTTTCCTTCTTACTTACATTTGCTTGCAGCGTGCTGTTGAACAGCGTAGGCTCTTGAACCATCCAGTCTGATTGTGGCGAAAGGGAGGGAGGACAGTTTCCCCATTTCCATCGTTATCCTTCCCAAAAAAGGACACAATTTTAAAAGTCACCTGCGTTTGAATTGGAGAACTTGGTGTTCCATTTGGTGCAGTCGTCGTTAACCGCTTGGAGCTCCTTTCGTTCGCTCGCACGCGTCACTGTCGGTAGGTGAGGAAGGTGTCAATCGACAGAGGAATATGAAGGGTAGTAGTGCCACATGACGTCTTACTTCCCACCCTATGCCATCGCATTCGTAACCTTCGTGCAAAAGAGCTTCCAGGCACAGACCCACCTCACGATCACGCCTCAGTTTCTAGGGAAAGCAAACAAAGGCGATATAAATTTTCGATCGATGTGTCATCTTTCCTCAACACCAACCTGCAACGTTTCATTGAATTGCGTGAGAGCATCGGAGGGAACAAATGCACTCATCCAACACAATGATACAACGACAGTGTGGCAGCAGTTATCACTTTTTCCGCCCCCTCCTCTCCGGTTTCGAGTTCGGGCCGATTCGCTTCTTTCGGATGGGATATGAGCGTTGCTTCGTTTTCGGATCCTACTTTAGATAATTTTTTTTGGGATATTTTCGTAGAATTAATTTTACTAAATTTATTCCAAAATATATATATATCTAGCTCTTTATGCTTCAAAGAGAGAACTTAGATCTAATATTAGGATATTTATCCCTTTTTTCATGGCCTGCATCCTTGGAAGGAACGAGATGCCTTTCGAAAGGAACGACGGACGTCTACTGTTAGTTTTCCACTCTATTTTCGCGCATTTCACTTTAAAACGAACTACCATGCTGGTTTTCCCATTATTATAGTCCTATACTGAATAGCGACTTGTAAATAGAATAGAATATGCGCTATTTCTTCGTTTAAATAATTCGGCTGCACTTTTTAATTTCTCGGCCAGCCGCATCAGTGGGGCAATAAGAAGCCCTCGGGGTGAATCCATTCTCTTCAATAAATCTTCTCTTTGTTGTCACTTGGAGGGGGCCGGACCCAAATTGCATTCTCCTCCAGCCGGAGAGTGTAAGTGATAAAATTATAGAGTTGTTCTACCAACGGATTACACTCCAAACTCTTCCGTCCATCTAAAATGGACGAAATCAAGGACCCAAAAAAGATGCAGATTGCAAGAGACTTGCTCCAGGCGGTTGGAGATAAGGCATCTTCCATCATTACCAGTACAAAGTCATCCTCACGTCTCGCAAAGTTCAGTATTGAGACCATTGAAACCCTCGGAAATCCATTCAAAACGTTCACCGTGAGCAAGGTTTGTCACGCACTCAATTTGTTGCACGAGAAACGATGAAAAAAATAACCATTTTGGGTGACTTTCATGATTATTGATGACGATGTACATCTGTTATGTTCTCAGTGGGAAACCTATGGGGAACCGCTTCTCACCACGTTTGACAACACTCTGGACCGTGCCATTTCGGCCGTGAAGACACCCTTCTCAACGTCCGCAGACATCTCCCCCGACGAGATGAAAACTGTTCAGCCGCCCGAAAGTCATCAGGCTTCATACTTTTTGTACTGGGAAAAGGTCAAGGAGCTATTTCTAAAGTCGAGGTGGTTCGCGCAGGTGGATAAAATTCTCCGCGAGAATGGTGCTGTTAAGATCCTTAACCAGTCCATCTTACGCCCCGCGGAAATGTTTTTCAACACTGCTACGGAAGTTTTCTGCGTTGAAGCATCCCTTGAGGGCTTTCTTGACACTCTTCGTACCCGTGTGGGACCTGTATGGGACACACGCCTTGGAGAGCTTTCCGCATCGTTCTTTCGAGTCGCAACGCGAATTTGTGAGTCGGTTGGAGCGCAAAAATGTCTCCAGGGATTTATGAATCTCAAGAATGCGCGAAAAGACATGGCTGTGGATGATTTAACCAACCATCTTAGCAAAGCGGACCTTAATAAACAGGAGGAAAGAAAGACATTGGATAAAGCTTCCATGGAGCCAGCAGTCCAAACTCCAGCACCCCTCTTGAAGAAGCCCACAACAACATCTTGGGTCCGAATCGGCACAGTAAGAAGGTTAACATCAACCAATACAAAGCCAGGAGCCTGTACAGCAGGACAAGCACGGAAGAGATACCGGAAAGGGGGTGAGTCATATTTCCGCAAGCGCCATGGGACTCCCTACGCAAGAGAGTCAATGCCGAAGACCCTGAAACGAAAGCTTAAGGCCAAGAGCTGGTTTCGCGCAGTCGATGATATATTAAGGCAAAATGAATTTATAAAAGCCCTCCCAAAAAAGATAGTGCCTTCACAGCATTTCTTCGAAACCGCGGTCAGAGCTTTGGAGGTACCCGAAAACACGGAAGACGCCGAAATGTTCTCAAACAATTTACAATCGGCACTTGGGTTCTCTTGGGACTCGAGGCTCGTTCCTCTATCGAATGAATTCCATCAAACTGCCAAGCAGTTACTTCGGAGGCAAAGGCTGGAAGCTAGCCATTGTAGAAAGACGCTTCACCACAGGTACTAGTGCAAGTGCCACTGTGGAAATTTACATACTGATGAGCCCGTCCACGAAAATTATCATTCTGGACAAGTCGGAAAGAAACCACAGAACTAGTGGGGAAATCGCATGAGATAAGTTTCGTGCCGTCGTTGTTTACCGTCAGCGTTACCAGCAAAATAGTAGCGTGTATGCCAGGCTCTACCCATGACACATTTAGAGTTTCCGTGATTATCTATCGTCAAACTAAAGTTGTAATGTTGCATGTGATGACTACATGCCTGATCTAGTAATAGACAAAGCAGTACGTGCCTGAACACTGCTCTGCGCACAGCAATTAGCAATGTCGCACATGCAGCGCGTCGTCATGTAAGACGGATGTAATTAAGGATTAAATTTGTTCGATCTATGGCCATCCTCACTTTACTCGTGTAGCTAGTAGCAAGCTAGGTAGCTATGCAATGCCGCCGTACATGTGCATGCAAGCATGCATCGCGCACAGAGTAGTTGTTGCAACGCTAGCACCAAAGAGAAGCTTGCCAGCGCGATCAAACCCAAATTGCATGTGCTGTGAGACGGACTAGCAATAGCGGATGTGATTCATCAATTGAATTTGTTCAATCTAGCAATGGCCATGCTTGCTAGCTTGTGTAGCTGTGCAATGCGATGCCAGACTAGCAGAATCACACGCACACGTGATGAGTGCGCGACAACTGGTGTCGACTCCAGCGACTTCTAGACTTGTTCAAGCTCAACTCAATCACACCTTCAACCTCTGGACCTGCAAGTGCTAGAAGTGGTGCGGCTGTCCCTCACATCTACACGTCGAGTGACATCGGTGCTGTTCGACAGCGCTGTGGGTGTGAAGTGCGCGAAAAGTCGCTTGTGCTTTCAGAATTGTGTTGTTTTTTCATCGATTCAACTTCCGTTACATGATGGCACATTTTGGGCGAAAATGAATGTGCATGAATGTTCCGGAATGTTTCGAGAAGCTTCGGTTGCCGGCACGTGTCAACATGATGTCGCGATGTCATGAGCACGCCACTGCGACAACTTGCCCCAGTGACGGGAACAGCGACATCCCATTGGGGGATTCCCGTTGCCACGTTGCTGGCAACGCCAAAGGCCAAAACTGCGGCTAAACTGTGCCAATCTAGCAATGCCAAGTGATCAACGTCCTTCAAACTGAGCTGCATCCATGTTGAAAGGACATTTGGATTGCAACTGATCCGTCCGATTGAGTTCACTGCTGCCGCACGCCAAAGGATTGAGCGTCTCAGCAGAGAAATGGCGCAGCCCCAATGGCATTGCGCACAACAGGTGTGTGCGCATGGTTCAGTGATGTTTGGACGTCGTCACGACGTCACGGAACGAACACGAAGCGCGCGATCTTGTTCACGTGTTCCATGTGAAGAAAGGAATGCACCCGCCAACGGCAGAACTGAAAACTGTTTGAAAACCACGGGCCCGACTGGACACCACTAGACCGTGCAAATGAACGTTGTGTTGACTTGTGGCACTCGACACTGACGGCGAGCAACCCACTAGCCCGCCATGCTGCATGGCCCGGCTAGCCGGCTGGCCGGTGGTGTGATGGTGCTGTGGTGCTGAGGAAAAAAGAGGTTGGCAAACAGGCACAAATGTGGAGGCAGTGTCAAGAGGAAAAGTGCACGAACAATCAGGATCGTCGCGACGAAACGAACGCGTTGTTGTGTCACGCAATTCGGCACCTGCACTGCCATCGAAGCAAGAACAGCACTCCAGGTGGCGCAAGAGCCAGAGAGACCCTGAAACACAACTGCTGCACTGCTGACTGCTGAACTGGCTCAAACCCACGTCAACCATCCCGGCAAAGCCAAGATGTGCGTCAACGTCGTGTTGTTTGGACGCTGCGCAACTCCAATGATGGCCCACAAGCGGCGTTCACGTTCAATGCCAGAGTTCACCACGACGTCTGGACGTGTGCGTGAACCGGTGCGCAAGAAACTGGGAAAGTGCAAGTGAACAAATTGACTGGAAATTGCATGACACTTGATGTCGCACGGAACATTTCGTTGGTGAAAATTGGTTCTTTCTTGAGCACAATCCTACTCACGTTTTTCCTTTGCAATTTCCTCTCCAGGACTGGGACCATCCGTCAATGTCGTTTGTGTCAAGGCAACAAATGTCACATCTCATTTAAGGCAAAACATTGAAAAATGAAAATATGTAGTGTGTATGAAAAATAAAAAAGAACCTAAAAAGAAAAAAATTAAAGCACATGATACTCAAAAAATGTCCGAATGTGTCCGAAGATTGTCTCTTAGAGAAATCCGAAGGTGTCCGAAAATGTTCGAAGATCATGTGTCTTGTTGACCGAAGATGTCCTAGGTGTTTTTTGTCCGAATATTTCACACATTTTTTTAGGATTTCCCGGTTTTGCGCACAACAGACAAATTACATGCACAAAGCCCTGCATTTCGAACGATTTCGTTGCGATGATTTCCAGAGCGAGAAGAAACTGTTCGCTTTGACAAAACCTGGCGCTTTTTTTGAAATTTTGCCCGTAAATTGAATTTTCAGTCACATGTGCATTCAACGTCGGCCGCGTCATGTCGCAAATGTTCAAATCATGACAGATGATGGATTTCCACTCTGGATTTCCACCGTGAAGACGCTCTGCACCCCAATGTGTTCGGATCAAAACATCGTCTGTAACCCTAATGTTGGTCATTGCTCTCACAATGTCGTTCATTTTTTGCGAAAATGGCAAACATGGCCATGATTATTCAGATTCCAATTATTGCAGAAATGACTTGTCGGAATCAAAACCCAAGGTGTTTTACTATGTTATTCTCCAGAAAAGCTGAACTAACAATAAATTATCGTTTTAATTTGACTCGTGTTGAAGAATATTTGTTGAATAATACAAGCGTAACGCTTGTGCTCTAGATATTTGTGTTGAAAGTTCCACATAGGTTCTGCGTGGCTCCTCGCAGTTTATTGTAAGGTTACGATCGGTACGAATAGCAAATTTATGTTCGAAGTAGTGGATAACCAAGTGAACCTTTTGATTTCATTTGTAGGAGAAATGTTGTCGTCGGACGATTCTGATCCAGAGGTGGCAGAGTTTTTGAAAAGCCTCCAAAGCCAGCGAACCCCAGAAAGGAAGAAGAAGAGGAAGAAGAAGAGAAAGGAGGAGGAGAAGGAGGAGGGGGAGTTGGAGGAGGAGAAGGAGGAGGAGGAGGAGGAGGAGGAGGAGGAAGAGGAGTTGGTATCTCGAACTTATTTCGAGCGAACTCAAGGAAAGAAGAAGAGGAAGGCATCTAAAAATTCGCGTGACGATGAGAACATGAAGCCTGATACAGATTCTAGAATCACACCTATACGCACAGCATCTTCACGCTCCCTTACAAGTTTAGGCCTAACAAAATATACCATCTGCGCTGATGGCAACTGCATGTTCGAAGCAGTGGCTCACCAAATGAGGCTTTTAATATCGGAGTATGTGAACATTTCTTCGCTAGACATTCGTAATAGGATAGCAGACCGACTTGAAGCTGCCGTTAAAAGCGGTAGCGATCCGGACATAGACAGCTGGGTATTATTAACTATTACCCAAGACGATGTAGAAAAAGTTCGATACAGTGGCCTATGGAACAATCATGTCTTCGATATTGTACCACGATTAATACACAAAATCTACGAGTGTAACATACACATCTACAAGGATACTCCGACAGGAGAATACCTTGAAGAGCAATCTTCAACTTGTTCCGCTGACGACGATAACTATTCCCTCAACATTATTTGGAATGAGATAGACCACTACGACTCAACTATACCGACAGAAGACGAGCAGAAATTTCGTCTCATAATGTGTCAGATGTACTCTCAAGAGCTAGCGAGTAAGGGGTCGAATCTGGCTCTCAGAGTTAAAGAGAAACTCAAAGATATTCAATTTTGTCTTCTTTTCCGAACACAAGAGAGTTTTAAGCGTAGACGGGGAAGATTTGTCTGGAATTCTGTTGCAAAAGAATACAATAAGTGCAGGGATCAAAGTTCACAGTCAAAGGAGTTAACTGGAAAATCTTGCAGCCGTTACTATCGTAGATTTGTGCGACCGATCATAAGCTCTCTTCAAGAGGAATATGTAAGTAGCTTTATCTTCATACCATCGTTTTGACAATATCTGATTCACAAAATTTACTTTTAAGGCAAGGTGGTTTCCGCGGCCTGACCCTGTAGTCGATTCCGGTATAGATCTTCTCAATTTTGTTTTTGTTTTGGGCGTTAGAACATATGACTCTCCACTGATGATGTCGAAACGCCGCATAATTTATGTAGGAGGTATGATGACTCTTCAGGAGCTAGCAAAAGACATTGAGATCTTTTGTCATGGCAAGGTCACGACGAACATAGCCACTCAAATGAGATAACATCGAGAGCTAATTGATTTCTAATCGCCGTAATCGATTTTGCCGTATTTAATCAGAGTAAGGTTCCAGGGTGCCTCATCAATCCTCTTTTAGCAAACCTATCGCGTAAAGCAAAGCAGAGCCTTGAGAATTCAACTAGGGAAACATCGGTAACTTGGAGAAGTGGATATATAATGTTGTAGTCTGTGTCGAGGGACAGCTGATTACTTTGGTAAACATAGGTCTTCCTTGGAACTAATGGCGTCGGCAAGAGTACATTCATAAACAATCTCCTCAAATTGACGACGATCTCGGCAGAAACATACAAATCTCCTAAGTCTGAATCTTCGGAGTTTGCTGATATCAACAAATACGTTGAGGTAACAAGGTTTTTCAAGTGTTTCACATGAAAGGATAAGAATCCAGAATCTCTTTCAACAATGAGCAATAATTTCTCCGTCATGTTATTTCCGTCGATGCGATAGGAGGATCCAGATATGGTGTGCATAGAAGACAAGAATTATGATAGGAGGAAGACCGAATTAAAGCTTGAGGATGACAGCACTCAGTGCAAGCGCATCATCGAGGGTGAAAGGGTCGTGTTTGATAGAGATTACCTTCTACCAAGCTCATCAGGGGGAACTGAAGTTACTACAAATGTAGCAACACAACTCTCGTACGGAAACAAATTCCAGCTATACGTCTCCACCATTAGTGAGAAGGATTTTAAGAGAAAGTTATTCAAAGCAAAAGAAATATTGAATAACGATAAGGTAATGTACAAACATGTATAATTATTTAATTAGATAATATATGTGTATATATAATATTATTTCTCTCTCTCTCTCTCTCTCTCTCTCTCTCTCTCTATACATATATATATATATATATATATATATATATATATATAGAGAGAGAGAGAATATTCACAAAATTGTTATGCATCTATGCATAGCACGCTTGATTATGTGGCAAACTCCTTATCCCGCTACGTTAATAATTTGGAATATTTAGGCCTGTGACGAAGACCGGAAAAGGGCACGTAGATTACTGAGTTATGAAAAAGGGGAGCTAAAAGATCAAAAGAAAATCTATGAGGAAATGGCAAAGGAGATGATGCAATCCGATGATGATGAAGAAGAGAGCGATGAAAATGACAACCACTGTGAAGACATTAAGGAAAACATGTCAAATGGTGAAGAAATTGACCCAAACAGCTATGAGATTCCTGAATGGATCAGGAAGAATTTGAATCGAAAGAAGCTCTACACAGGCAAGGGTGAAGATATGGTGAAGGATCGAGTGTTTATTCGGAGCGAATTAAGAAAGGTTAGCGTCACATTAACTAATTACAACTACATTCTCTGTACGTGTTGTATTTAAGTTTAAAAAAAATCCTGTGATCTAAAAACAAACCACATTTTCCCCATGTAGGCAAATAAAGAAGATTGGAATGTCCTGATCGACAAAATAATAGTGTTAGCCCCGTGTATATGCTTGAAAGGAAGGGATATTATCGATCCACCTGGAGCCGACGATGGAGACAATTTTCGCTATGAACAGCTTGTAAATAGCATTAATGTAGCATCACATATTATCGTTCTTTCTCCGCGTAACCTCACTGCCGCACCTGAAGGAGTAAAGGAGATACTGAAAAGCATAGTAATTAAAAAAATGATGGCTGATCCTTATCTTCGCCTCCAAGTAATCTCTGTTCCCAGGACGTCAAACGCAGTCCCAATTACAGCATTCTTGAGTAACAGAGGGAAAGAGGAGGAGAACAAAAAGCGATTAGCTTTTATTTCCAAAAGTGTACAATATTTGGTGGGATTATTTGAGGAAAGGGGTTTGAATGAGGACAGGGCCAAAAAAAAAATTAAGAAAGAAATAAAGATAACTATGACACGATTTCTACATTTTACTGCCATAATGATGAGGCAAGATACAACTATGGATGCCGTCAACGCGGAGGATTCTGAAGAAAAAGCTAAATTTACGAAAGGCTACGATGTGATCGAACAGTTTTTGATTGGCCATGACGGTAACGAAAACAATGAACTTCAAGGTGCTCAACAGCTTCACACGTATATGGCACAATTCAACAATAAAATCTTCGGGAAGTTCAGGACTGAAGACTACCTGAGTGAAGGTAAAATTCAGGATCTGAGAAACCGAATCAGGGAGAGATTAGTGGGTGCTAGAGCTACGAGAACCAACATCTTCGCCATGATCAGGGAAGATAAGAAAGTCAATGAAGCTTTGTCAAAAGTGATGAACTGTTTCTCAACTGATTCTGTGCATGGAGGCTCAAGATTAGTGACAGAAATCTGCAAGAAGATGCAAAAGGATTACGACAATTTTATCCAAGAAGATATCCTCAATCATTATACGAGTCATGCAGATTGGGAATATATAGATGGAAAGATAATGAAGCAGAATTTGAGAAGACGACCCTACATTCAAACTAACATACTAAGAATGCTAAGAACTAGCATTCTTAACCCAGAAATTGCAAAAATGATCGAGAGCCTGGCGGATGAGCTGTGGATTCCGCTGAAGGAAGCTATCATTGAAGGTATCGAGAGGGTCCATGAAACTTTGTTAGTCAATCAACACCATTCGAAGGAACGAATCAATGCTAGGGAAAAGGAAGAAATCTGTGACTCGATTAAAGAATTTTTCCTCAAAGATAGGGCTGTGTCAGATTCTTTTCAAATGGTGAAGGCTCGTCTGATCGATACTTTAAAACAAATATTCAAAGTCCAACGAGCAACAAGCCTGGCAGTTCAATGTACATTTCGACGAAATCGAAAGATGTATCTAGAAAATTCGGCAGAAGGATGCAAGAAATCCTTCAAAATGATATTTGGCAATAGCGAGCAAGTAATACAACTACTCTCCGTTAACGTTTCACAACAGCTACAATTAAGATGGGAAAGAAAGATTAATATCAAAAGGTTATTGTTCAGACCAATAGCGGGAGTTGTTGCAAAACTTATTAATAATCTGCATGATCGAATCATAGATGGGGAAGGAGAGTATAAAGACCAGCTGGAGACGTTAGGGCAATACCTGTCTCAAATGAATGCAAAGCTCTGCAAAAGAATTGCATATCTGAAACAGGGAGCTTGCCTAAATAATAGAATAATGAACACCAGGCAAGCGATGTACCAATTGCGTCTGAGTCGTCGAGGAAAATCTCTGGAGAACTCAATGACTCCAGATCCAGATAAATTAGAAAAACCCTCTAATTTACCAGGCACGCTCAAGCCAAAAATCGTAAGTGGCCTAGAGAATGAAGCGCACAAAGCTTTAGTTTGCCAAATTGCAAGTGAGCTCTGCAAGGATGAATGCAAAGTTGATCTGAAGGAATTTCTCCTTCGCCCGTATAAACATTTCACCTCTCACAAGCCAAAAGAAACTGGAAATTTATCGACTCTCATGGAGGCCATTGTGTGGATCTTACTGGGTAAACAGAAACTGGTTGATGAATTCTTCAAGAAAGAAGATCGCATCAATGGAGTATTACACCAGCTGGTGTCTCATGATCTATTGCACACCAGATTCAGGCTAAAATTAGAAAATCAATTCACGCTTAAGTGGGGCATCAAAGTTAAGACCTTCATACACCGAGTTTTGAGTCTTAGGTCGCCCAACACCGACAAACCGAATAAACAATTCCAATTGTGTCTCCGCATTATCCAGAGTTTCTGTAATTGGACTAGACGCACGATATGCCTCTACCTCGCCTCAAATAAGGCTTATCTTTTCCATCCTGACAAGCCGCCAAGAAAAAAGAAAGACATTCCAGCAGAGGAATCAGTAGCGGAAAAAGGAAAGGAGAAAATGCACATTACTGGGCATCTCATCGCATTCCATCCGGAAATTGGATTTGTTCATGCCCGACAGCGGGAGGTGGCATTTGGATGTCCACAATTCCTTCGAATAGAAGATTGTCTGCCCTTTCTTCTTAGAAAAATTGATTTTTTCAAAAATCTCGTGAACAAAAAAAAAAAGGGAAAGAGTAACATCCAAAACTCGAAAGATTTGGAAAAGAGCATCGGAAGTCGTTACAGTACCCTCATCAAATGTTGGATAAAGAGAATACCTTACCAAGCCTCAGATAGCTATTTTTTATATTTTCAAAAGAAACTCCTTAAACTGTGGAACGTTAAGAAGGTGTCAAATTATTCTTCGCTTGAACATACAATACTTACTGCGATGAACATTGCAGGCATTTTGGATGAATATTCTGCTGTTCGTATTAGACAAAAAGTGATTAAGAAACTGGAAGAGTTGAAACTGGAAACGTTAGGTGATGATGTCAGTAAACAGGCTGACGTTTTAAACGTTTTAAATTCCAGAATTGAAGTTTTAAAAGCGGGTGGACCACTAGACCTTGTGGAGTTGAAAATCATCTCTGATATTTTGAACAGGAGCATATATGTGCTGCTGGGCACAGCCAGTTGTGGTCTTCATGTGGTCAAATTCTACAAACCTAGTAGAAAAGGAAACGGGAATCTGATAATTGCATCTCCACGATATGGCACATACTGTGCAGCAATGTTGACAGGAAGAAGAACCCAGAATCAGGCTGCCTCACGAACAGTGACTAGAAATTCCGTAAATCGACGAACAACACCTCACCAAGCTCGGTCTGCTAATTCGATGCGCTTCAGTGCCCAGTCCACGAGCACGCAAAGTTCGCATCTAATACGTAGACCCCAGCGACATGTTGATCGAAAACGCTCGACATCACGACGGGACCCAGCATCTACGAATTTTCGACAACCTAACTCTCTCTCTCTACATTCAAGGTCACGACATTCACATGGACATCGTGATGTCACAAGACAACATGTTCATCGAATGGGCTCACAGTCACGCGTGCGACAACGTCCAGATGATCGATCTCGACACTCCACATCTTCCAAAAAAAGTAGAAACTAAATGCGCGAGGCATCATCATCTGATCTCACATTGATGTTCATGAGACTACTCACCATTTTGCTCATGATCTTGTGCAAGACGGTCTGATCAATCAAATTGAATTTCTTCAATGGTCATCCTCATGTCTCTGCGCAATGCAGCGGCCACAGCGCTGGTGTTGAATCTGTTGGTCTCCGCCATGATGTGTTTCATGCAATCAAGCAAATGCGTGTTGTTTCTGTCCTGAAAGTCGCTCATTTCGTGCAGCAGCAGCAGTGTGTGTTTCCTTCTCATCGCAAGTCAATCTTTTCGTTTTGTCGTCGCTCATGACCGTGGCAGTGAGCTGATTCCTCAAGCGGCGTTGTTGATGTGTGGTGTGCAACAGGCTAGGCAAGAAAGCAAGCCGACACACATCTTCGATGACGTTGCACGATGCGCAGCGTGCTTCGTCTGCAGTTCCACGCACAACAATCCTCTCACAATGGACACAGCAATGTGGTGGGATCGACACGCACATCATGGAAAGTTTGAAGTCGCCAATGTTGCCGCCAACACTGGAACACCCATGATGTAGCGCATCAATGATGTGGCAACGCCCATGGGCAGCTTGCGAGTCTGTCTCCAGTGATCCGAAACAGGGGGTGACAGCCGGGAGTCTTCGTGTGCGTTGCTCTGCACGTTTGCATCGGACATCCATTCATCATGGAAATCAGACAGCACAGCAGACTCGATGTTTTTCCAATGACAATGGAGCTGCATGTCCTTCTTGCAGTTGGTGGAAGCAGTGGTGATGGGCAAAGTTGGGCCCATGAATTTTCAGTGGACAAACTCAATCGGCGGAACACTGAAACAAAACGTTTCGCCTGGGGTTTGTGTTCCCGATCATTTTCGAGCAGGAGGCCACAACTGCTCCATTCCTCAAGCAAGTGTTTGCGAATGACTTCGCCAACATCCGTCATGGTGGTGTTGATTCGCAGCCATGCTGGCATGCTTTCGCACATTCCGCCTTTCCAATTCTGTGACGTGCGACCTAGCTTGTGTGCATTGCTGGATTGCGTTCACCATGCTTGTCTGTGCATTGTCACGTGTGACATTGTTCCCTCCTCGCATTGAGTGCAAGACGGATGTGTTTTGTTGCACGTGAGCATTGTTCCCTCCTCACATTGAACGTGCATTGTGCACGCTGTCTGTGTGTCTAGACACATCCCAGCACTCAACGCAGTGCACACTGGCACACCAACGACTGCACATTGTGTGGAATTTCACACACGTCTAGGTGTTCATCCAGACGGGATTCATCCGGGATGAATCTTGGACACAGATCACAGATCCGAACATCCTTCACTTGGCTGTAGCGCGTACCACTACGCGGGCACAAGTCACGTGCGACAACAAAGGGGTTGTCGCGGATATAGAATATAGATAACGTAGATATTAATACAGCATAGGCACGTGGGTTCCGGCGGGACTCATGGCAGCACACCGGAAGTGTGCTGCCCCACGTGCGGCGGCATTCGCGAAAGCTTCGCGAATGATTACGCAGTGCACGATTTAATAAAAATATAATCTTTAATAAAAATAAACACAACTCTTCAAAAGGAAGCAAACGTGCCTTTCCCCCCCCCTGCCTACTTGTGCACGTAGCGCCTCGGCCTGTGAACACCTTACGCGCAACAACCTTTGGCTTCCACACACGGGAAACGATTTGACTAACAATGTCACAGCAGCTAGAAGAACAGCAGGACTTTGGCTCGCAGGCCGTGCAAGGGCACGAGCAGAAACAGGAAAGGAAGGGCGATACGGACGCTAAGGAAGGAGGAGGAACACCTCCACAGGCACCGCCGGGACCAGCACCCGGGATTAAGAAAGCAGATGCAGCAGCAGAGGCACTGGAGAACTTCTACGAGGCGGACGACGAGGACGTGGCCGCCGAAAGCAAGAAGGTCGTAATGGCATTACGAGCCTTGCGACCCAGGGCGAGCAACTACGCCAAACTGAAAGTATCGATAGAATACAAGTATCAGACACATGATGTTTGGGCAGCTATCATGCAGGACATCATGGATTACGAAGCAGACTTACCTCCAGAGTGGGCAGCTTTGTTTAGGAACGACGGGGGTCTGGGCGCCTCGCGGGGGACGACCCAGAGCACCGTCAAGCAGCAGCAGCCGGTACAGCGGAACACCCAGTTCATGTCTGTTAAAACAGCACCGGTTATGATAACGAAATACAACGGGAAAAGAGGTGAGGCAAGGAGGTGGTGGAAGAACGCTAGGAGTATACTCTGCGACTTTACCCCTAACCCCACCGAAAACGACAAGCTCAAATGGCTAGCTATAATAAAGCAAGCCATGGACCTTTACGAGACAGGCAGGACCCGGATCAGGCAGCTAGAGAAAATACACACTACAGTTAGTGGGCTACGAGACGTTGAGGCGATAATGAAGGCTTTTGTAAATGAACAGGATGCTAACTCCCTACCCCAGGCTATTAGAAAATACAGAGCAATGATGCAGCATGAGAGAGAACCTGTTAGAGACTTTGCCACGCGCTTCCAGGATATGATCGACGAACTACATGATTTTAATTACAACACAGGTGATGATCAGGCAAGGTTTGAAGAGTTCAAGTTAAAGATAAAGGAATCCACTTACGTTACGGAGAAAGGCTACACCACGATGGAGGCAGCAGTGCAGGCTATATCCCTACGCGAGCAGGAGCAGGACCGCAAGTTTACCAGCCCTAAGGTACCTGGCATAGGAAACATTAACGCTATTAAGCCGCAGCGAGACTGGTACAAGGACAGGGAAGGTAACCGACGTTGCGGATACTGCTCACGTAAAGGGAAACACACCGCTAAAGACTGCAGAGACAGGAAAGAAGGACGACCCAGGATGACGATCAGGCAGCTCAACGAACACTACGAGAAGTTAAAGAGAAAGAAAGGCAGAGGACAAGGATATAACAACAGCAAATGGCAAGGCAGCAACAACGGGAAGAACAATAAATATAAGAACAAAAAGCAGAACAGTATCAATGCTATACAGCAGCAGATAAACGGAATATTAGATCACCTTAAGCAGGCGCCGACGAAGACAGCAGTACCAGCAACGCAGGACCAAGACAAGCCCATGACCCTAGACGACATAAAGAACTTAGGAGTATGCAACATTAATGACGAAGACGCTAACAGGACTATCAAAGTTGCTATGACCAAGGTTAAAGTTAAAGACAGCTACGGAGACTACAAGAAACTACCTGCCCTTTGGGATAGTGGCAGCATGCCGAAGTCCTTCATAAGCCTAAGCACAGTAAGAAGGTTAGGACTATTGGATCAAGTGACTAAGAAAGAACGTAAATATGCTCAAGCAGACGGAAGCTCTTCCATGAAGACCGTCGGTGAGCTAATGCTAAAGCTACAGATACCTGGCAGCGACGCGGAGACCCAAATCAAGACCCGAGTAGCCATGACTTTATCCATGGAACTACTCCTCGGACAGGATGCCCTAGAAAAATTAGGGGGGATCATATCATTCTACAATCACAAGATATACTTTGCTAAGTTGCCAAAGAAGTCAGGCAGGACCATCAGCCAGAACATGATACGGCTTGACGAGTGGACCTCTGAGTCAAGCGTTAATGCGTTAGAGTTTATGGACCTAGCGGACAACAAGCTACCTACACCTACCGAGCTACGGAAGAAGAACCCCGGCAAGACCATCCGACAGATAACGGAGCTACTGGACAAGACCCCCCCAGCTGATGATTGGGATATCGACAAGGGCAAAAAGTACATTAATAAAATATTAAACGAGAAGTACTCTGACATCACCAAGCCGACGACGAAGCCCTCCAGCAAGCTTACCCCAGTAAAGATCGAGCTAAAGAAGGGATACGAAGAGTGCATCATCAATGACCCAGAACATAGGCGACCGGAAGCGGACTGGGAAAAGATAGAGTGGCAGATCAATGAATGGGCAAAGGAAGGGAAGATAGAGCCAAGCAACTCACCATGGAACGTGAGACATGTGCTAGCTAAGAAACCTACTTACCCTTTCTTCCGCCTGGCGCACAACTTCATCCGCCACAACCGAGTAATAAAGAGGATCCAGACACCTACACCAAGGATAGATGACGTTATTGAACACGTCATAGGATACAAATACTACTCTTCCCTAGATAAAAATGAATCATACATGCAGACACCCATCCACAAAACCTCCCGCCCCATTACCGCGTTCTCCAGCAGGCACAGGAAGTGGCACTTCGTCGTATTCCCTTACGGCCTAAGCATATCAGGGGATGCGTTCAGTAGTCAGAACTACAGGGCATACACACATGATGGGATGGCGTCTGTGTTGTGGGTGTTTGTGTTTGTGTATGTGGATGATGACATAATATGTACCAACACAGTCGTCGCTCAGATCTTCCTCCTGGAAAATATATTTATTAGGTTTGCACACTTCGGTTTTACTATTAGACTGCAGAAGTGTACATTCCTAGCTACAAGAATCAAGTGGTGTGGATATTACCTGGAGCAAGGCCGCATCACCCCAAACCCCGAGAAAGTAGCAGCACTACAGCAAGCCCCTAAACCTAAGAATGCAAAGGAGTTAAAGTCATTCTTGCAGACTGCAGCTTGGATACTACGTAGGTTCTCCCCTACCTACGCTAGGACTGCAGCTGCTTTTACTACTGCTTACCGGAAGGAGAACTCTGTAGGCCTCAGCTTCGCTAAGGTGTGGGCCAAGGCTGGCCTTGATGCCCACTTCGATAACCTAATAAAGTTATGCAGCAACACCCTATTGAATGCTAAGCTAGACACTACTAGACCAGCTACCCTATGGACAGACTGGTCTAAGCTAGGTATGGCTGCTGTACTTACCCAAGACCAGCAGATCATACGGGTGTGGGGCAGGGCCTGCACAGCAGCTGAGGCCAAGTACAGCCCTACAAAAGGAGAGTATAAAGCCATGACTGAGGCGCAGAGGAAACTAAGATACTACCTGCTGTCGGTGCCCAGCTTCACCTTAATGACTGACCACAAGCCCCTCCTAGGCATCGACCGCAAGCTCGAAGCGCCTAACGATGAGTATGCAGCTATGAGGGCGGACACGGAAGAGTTTAGGGACAAGAGGACAGTGGTCTACGCACCAGGAGACAAGCAGCTTGCTGACTATTTCAGCAGGCTGTTCGAAAAGAAAGTCCCTACCCAGGTCACCCCTATGGTTAACGCGATTACCTTCGAGGACGGCGACTTCCTGCCTGAGCCAGAGGAGCTCCAGCACCTTCAAGAACACCTGGATAAATACAAACACAAGCATGAGGTACTTAGTGATAGGATATATGTATACACTAATAATGTTAGGCGTACCTACGTGCCACGGCGGACCAGGGGAGCCCTTCTCTTTACCGCCCATGGACCTGCACACGTAGGAGAAAACCATATCACTGCTCTACTCTACCATTACTACTGGCCCTACAAGCTAAAAGAGATAAGGACATACCTGCGTGGCTGCAGGTGCTCCAGCTTGAAGGCGGCAGGCGTCGCCACCAAGGAGTCCAGCAAGAGCCGTGCATCTAAGAAAATCAAAGCAAGGAACTTCTTAGATATCGTGCAAATTGATGTTTATAAGTACGATGGCTATCACTACCTTACCTTCGTTGATGTGGCCACTGGAAAGTGCTGGGTTAAAAAGATTATCAAGGTCAACGTTGCTAAGAAGAACAAAGGCTTATATAAGCAGAGGCTTACTAACTGCTACCGTACCTGGGAGTCTGAGCTCCAGGCTATCCCTGATGAAGTTAGCATAAACAAGATACCAAAGAAGTTACATGTGGATAATGAGACCTCTCTTCTACAGCTACCACACCCTAATATTGATGCCTCACCTGTATACTATGCCCAGTCCAACTCCAAGGTAGAGCGACTCCACCGCACCTTGGCCAACCTAAGCAGGATAAATAGCACCACACCAGACAAGATACAAGGGTTAGTAAACGACACCTTCACGTCTGGGGGAGGTATCAAGGATAAGGAGAGGGAAGAAGGCGACGACAACGACGACGATACCGAGAGCGAAGACGAGAAGGTCCCGTACGATGGCCGAGTTCTAAAGGAAGGACAGTATGTTAGGGCCAAGGTAAATCTGAGATCGAGAAATAAACAAGACCCCTTCTGGGGTGGCGTTGCAAAGGTTACCGAGAGGAAGGGGAGGAAGCAGTACTACATCTATGATGGGAACAGGGTCACCTTGCGCCACATCAGTCACCTAAAGAATTATGATATCGGTGAGAAGCTCCTAGAGGATGTTAAAGTAAACCCTACTGTGTGGGAGCGAGCAATGCCTTGTTTAGGACCCCGACCTAAGTTCGATGTGGAATATGGAAACAATAAGGTCAGGGTGAACGACGATTGGCGCATGAAGATTGTCTATCTAGGCTACCCTGGATTACGAAATATGGAGAGGGTAGCTATGAAAATAAAGGACGGAAAATATCAGCTACTCTACCTAGCTGTTCCCGACTTACCCTTTGAGCACTGGTATAAGGTCCTGGGGGACCTTGATGCAGAGGGCTGGTATGGACACGAACCTAAGGACGAAGGTGAGTTCTGGGTAAGCGACAAAGGAGATAAGGTTAGAGAGGAATCTATTACCTGGTGGTTGGTGAAGTTCCGAAAGCGATGAAGGTCTAAGGGAATAAGGAAGGAAGGAAGGAGCAACGTGACTTGGGGGAGGTGTAGCGCGTACCACTACGCGGGCACAAGTCACGTGCGACAACAAAGGGGTTGTCGCGGATATAGAATATAGATAACGTAGATATTAATACAGCATAGGCACGTGGGTTCCGGCGGGACTCATGGCAGCACACCGGAAGTGTGCTGCCCCACGTGCGGCGGCATTCGCGAAAGCTTCGCGAATGATTACGCAGTGCACGATTTAATAAAAATATAATCTTTAATAAAAATAAACACAACTCTTCAAAAGGAAGCAAACGTGCCTTTCCCCCCCCCTGCCTACTTGTGCACGTAGCGCCTCGGCCTGTGAACACCTTACGCGCAACATGGCAGCCAACAAGTCATCGCTGGCATCGGTGGCTGGCCCCCACCGGTGAACAGGAATGTGGTTCAGGGATGAGGGGAAAAGCCACCCTTGCAACCATGAAACCCCCCCCGCCCATCACCACTTCGGCGGATGCAACTTTGAATCTTGAGTGCAGATCCAAACATCCTTGATCTGGCAACCGAGCTAGCGAGTCACCGGTGGCTGGCTAGCTGGGGCGACGTGTCTGTCCATCCCACCAGTGAACGAGAATGTGGTTCATGGGTGGGAGGAAAAGCCACCCTGGTGACCGAAAACCCCCGCCCATTGCCGCATCGTGCGCCGCATCGGCGAATTGTGTCCAGAGTCAGGGGCATCAAAAAATGAAGAGCAAGCAGGAGATGCGGGTTTGATCAACGCTTTGTTCATTGTTCATTGTTCATTGCGGGGGTTCATGCACACGTCGTCCTCGATGGTGCAATCAGCAAGCGAAACACTTTGCAAACTTGTTTTGGATGTCACCTGGATGAATCATGGTCTAAAATTCTAAAAGTCTTTCTTCCGAAGTGTGCCGTACAAATTTGTTCCAAGCGACACAACAGAAGGGAACACAACTGATGGGGCGCTGTGAATCATGGAGACGAAGGCTCTAGCGACCACGTGAGCCGAGACCAGCAGTGCATGCCCTTCTCTTTGTGAGAGCGCTAATCAAGGTGATATATAATAGTATACGTATTTTTTGGTTGCTTTCGGGGATGGAGCAATGACATCTTCCAGCGCCAGATTCGAGAAGCGGCAAATTAGAGTAGTAAAACAACGATACTTTTTCACAAAATGGGGTTTGAACAGGTCATCAGCGAGGTGTACGCATCTGGGCAGATCTCAAAATATTAACAAAGGACTGGAGGACGCAGTGTTTTCCTCAGTGAACCCCACCAAAGCAAGCTCATTGGCAATAGGTCAAAATCATGGAAAATGAGAACGAGAAGCAGCCTCAGGTTGTCCCTTTGCCGTTTGTCTTCTTCTTGTTGTTTTCAGAAAATAGGACTAAAATTACGCTTCAGATCTTAATTTCATCCTCTGTTGTCCGCACCCCTCTCTCCTTCTGGACTAAGAATGCGTTTTGTGCATCAGGAGCGCGGTGCAGCCCAGCAGAACGAAAGCAACAACAACAACAGAGACATGGACAGCGATTGCAAAGTTGGGAAAGAGAAACGCGGCATGAGCGTTGAGATGGAAGACGAACGAGAAGGGGAGAAGGGAGATGACGATGACACACCAGACCTCCTCGGAGCAAAGCTTTACGTCAACCCCCGAGGGGGGAAGACGGGGCTCGTTAATATAGGCAATACGTGCTTCTTGAACGCGTCTTTACAGGCCCTGATGCACTGTCCCCCGGTCGTGGGCATGCTGCTGACCAACATGTCTGACTTAAAGCGTTTCAGAAAGGCGAGGATGTCGCAGCGCATGGAGCGCAAGTTCCACCTGGTGCAGGAATTTATGCTGCTGCTGCGGAAGCTTTGGAGTGGGAGATACCTCGCCTGCTCTCCCAAAGAGCTTTACAGAGACGCTGTAACTCTCAACCCCGCCTTCAGAGGATATGGCCACCACGACGCGCACGAGTTTATCTATTGCGTGCTCGATTGCATTCATGAAGCCCTGATGATCAAGTGCGAATACGACTTTGATGAAGCCCGTGAAGAGAAGAAGAGGAGAGGGGGGGAGGGGGAGGGTCGAGAGAAGAAGGAACCCTCCTCCGATCAGGACGGTGAAGCCAAGGAAAAGAAGCCGAAGAATGCTAGGCCAACAGAATTCAGTATCGTCTCTGATTTGTTCAAAGGAAAGATGCGAAGCGACGTGACGTGTCCAAACTGTGCGAGTGTTTCCATCAAAGGCGACACATTCCTCGATCTTTCTCTCGAGATCCCTCAGGACCCTAAATTGAAGAAAGTCCAGGAGGAGCGGGGGGACAAGGCGATGACAAACGTGCAGCAGGGTTTCTTCTACTCTCTCACGAACATGATCGGATTGACCTCCCCGCCGCTATCTCTGGAGACTTTGCTGCATTCCTTCTGCACCAGCAGCGACCTCGATGACCACAACCTCTACCGTTGCGAGAAGTGCAATCAGCGGGTGGACGCCAACACCGTGCTCTCCATCACCACACTGCCCGAGGTCATGTGGATCACTATCAAGCGGTTCTCCTATCACCATTACGGCAGCAAGGTGGGGCGCCACGTCATTTTCCCCCTCAAGGACTTGGACATGAAGCCTTACCTGCACGAGAGTCTCCAAGGCTCGTCCTTGGAAACGAAATACGATCTGTTCGGTGTGGTTCGTCACAGCGGCGGGCTGTCAGGAGGGCATTACGTGGCCTACGCAAGGAGCCACGTGACGGGTCATTGGTATAGCTTCGACGACAGACACGCGACGCAAGTCACCTCGGAGCACGTTCAAAACCAGCAGGCCTACATCCTCATGTATGTGAGGAAACCGAACGTGGAGCGCCGTAAGGAGGCCACCGGCGGGGTGATGGGTGACGACTCCCCGGCTGAAGCAGCGGCAGCTGCAGCAGTAGACGGGGATGAGGCTGCCTCGTCCGAAGGAGCAGCAGCTACAAACTGCCCGCAAGAATCCTGCTATCTCGTATCAAAGTACTGGCGACGAAAGTGCCAGTACATGTCCAACCCAGGCCCGATTGACAACCGTATTTTATGCTGTGGTCATGGTGTGCCCCTCCCCTCGTCGGAACGCTTCAGCCTCTCCTTCCCCGTATCCCAACGCCGATGGGCTACGCTGCAGAAAACGCATGGGGGGGGGCCACCGATTAGGGCGGACTCGAAGGCCATGTGCCCGAAATGCGAGAGTCAGAGGATCCGTACGCGAGAGAAGCGTTCGATCATCCTTCTGGAGAGACAGTGCAAGACGAATGGCTGTGCGAAGTGCTGGTACCTCGTAGACGAGGTGTGGATGAAGGAATGGCGAGATTTTATATACGGCGCGGAGCATCGGCCCGGCCCCATAACAAACTCAAACCTGTTTGACGAGCACGATAAAATCAGGAGTGGCCTCGAGCCTGCAAAGGTGACTCTTTCGCCTCCTCACCGTTCCAAAATCTCTCTCTCTCTCTCTCTCTCTCTCTCTCTCTCTGCATGCGTGTTTGCGTGCGTGCGTGCGTGCGTGCGTGCGTGTGTCGATGTTGCATGCCGCTGTTTTCGTCTCTTTACTTAGATTGAATCTTGCAATAATCTTCAGGATTATCGTGGACTCCGTGAGCCCGTTTGGCGGGAACTTCAACACATATATGGGGGAGGCCCTCCAATTATACGCGAAAAGATTTCGATATACGGACCAGCAGTGTCACCCGGGAAGTCTGCGGAGAAATCGGATAGAAGACCGAAACCAATGGAATTAACGAATTCAAACAAAGATTGAATGTAACATAACGATGGGTTGCGTGCTTTGATAATACTTCATTATTCATACTAACTAGCTAAGACGGTGTGACCTGTACAGCCGTGCATGCATTACACGTGCTTCTGAGCATTCTTGCTGCGGCCCGCCAAAGTCAGGTGGCGTGTAGCTGTAACGCACGTGCGCAATATAAACGTGGCGTCTGGTCGCGGCTAGCCTTTCTAGCTTTAGAAGCGTCTATCGCGAGTAGGTGACGATACGATCGACGGCCTGCGCATGCCGCACTTCCTGTCAACACACTAGATTTTAGATAAAGCTTTAGCTGAGCCTACTACTTAGCGACCGCATGGGGTGTTTGTCTAGTCATACATTACTTGCATCGCTGCACCTGCGCAGCGCAGCATTGCAAAGATTAGGATGACAATTGAACAAATTTAGCATGTTCATTGCATCCTTCTCGATTCTCGATCATGCGCGACTATTCGGGTCATGTACTGCGCTCGCTTGTTACGTTGATGCACATCTTTGCGGTTTTGATAGCGCTAGCTCATTAATATATGCAGCAACCATCACTGCGACTCAAACGTAGACATGTAGACATAGCTATATATAGTAGCTATAGTAAGACAGGCATTTCTGGAAATGACTCAGATGCGAAGCTAGCAAATTGGGCGAGATGTGCACACAAAACACCGCTTTGAGCAGCACTAGAGCAGGCACGCGTTAATCTTGCGCCCAGAGCTTTCCAGTGTCACCATCATCCGGTCCAGAAGTCTCGTCAATATCACACAAGGAATCATCGCCATCATCATCGGCATCCCCTTTGTCTAGCTCCTCTTTGTCTATTTGAAACTGAGATTCGTCGATACGCTCTTCGGCAGGAGATGTGGGTTCTAATTCCATCCCCGTCTTAATCTTGGAATTCAGGCTTTCACCGCTCGTCGCAGGTAGCTGAGCAGAGGGCGTCTCCGCCTTCCTATCTCCCTGCTTAACACCGTCAATCTTAACTTGTTCTTTCAGTTGCTGCTGCTCACTCCCCAGCCGCTGCGCACTCTCGCTTTCAGTTGCTGCTTCTACGGTTTTTTCCTCAGTGGCCGTTGTCAGCATTCGCTTCTGCAAAAGATGGTCCAGAAGCTGGCTATTTCGACTCGTAATGCGAGCGATCCCGGCAAGCTCTTTGGAAATGGATGCATATTCTGCAGTCAAGCCCTCGGAGATTTCTCTCCCACCGACCGCGTCGTCTTTGGTCGTGCGCTCCGAATGGCTCGTTTCCTTCTCTGCTGCAGCCTAATTATCAGAGGCGATTGCACAATGCGTTATAAACAGAGATGGGGTCACTCAATACTCAAGCACGTTGAACAGGTAGGTTGTAGCTATGTTTCTGGCATGTTCATTCGCTGTCGCTTTCTTCGTTTGTTGGCGAATCAAGTTCTTCGATCACCCATTACCTCCGAGCTGGCCCCTTCTGCTGATGGAGGCACGCTGGACTCTGGTTCTCCATCTCCCCCTACATTCGAGGGTGGTGGCGATTCAGTCTTTTTACGGTCTGTTTGCTCCTCCATATGTCGAGACGACACGCCCGATATGGCGTTTTGCAGCTTGGCCAGGGTCGAGGCAAGGACGGCTGTGCCTGGGCAGATAGCATTGAGTGAGTACAATCAATCAACAACTTGTGAATGAGATGGCACTTCTGTCACGCTCCCCAATGACTCACAACCACGTCGAGAGGACCGCATTTGTTTTATACTTAGGGAAGAAGAAAGAAGAACGTCGTATTTTGTGCAGGACCCGTGCGGTCTCATCATCGTGTTTACCTTCGTTGGTCGGCATGATGTAGTGGCAGGCTGAGATCCCACGTATGGCGGTAGCCCTTACTTGTGCGTCCGGGTCGTTCCTCGCCTTCTGGCAAAGATTGAGTACAAACAGAAACATCGGAGAGGGAATCCGCTCTTTGAGCGGCAGCGGACAAAGCATTGAATCGATCAACAGCCTGAGCGTGGCTTGCCGCAGCCTTGACTGGATCTCAGGATGCATGTAGCTTGACCAGGGACTTCGTGCCGAGCTAGCATCAACAAGAGGGGTCTGCGAGTGACCGAACGCCACAGCAGGGGTGAGGCCAACGAATACCCGCGCTGCAATAGTGTCAATAGCTATGCGGGTTTCAAGGTGCAGAGTGCAGCGCACTGAGACGTCATCGCACTCGCGAGCAATTTCAGCGCTGCAAGGGCGACGTTCCACCTCCCATCGGTGCTTGAATGTAGTCTCCACAAATCATGCCGATTGCGGGCTGACCTCTCAAGAATGTGGGCTTTGATTCGCTCCCTCTTGCGGCAGTCTGTTGTGCGACTTCGATGTCGGTTGCACGGTGTTCTCGAGATGTGTTTCCACCTGAGAATGTGGGTATAAGTCACGATAAAATTAGGGTTCTGGGACTCTGAAGGGCCAGAGTTAGTCTTCATCATCAAGATTATCGTTTCCGCTCGCTGTTGCCCCCCCCCCCCCAATTTAGATTTGACCATTAGCTGCTGCATCTCATTGTTTGTACACGCACTCACACACCTATTTTAATTCTGTTATATATGAAGTGTGTGTGTGTGTGTGTGTGTGTGTGTGTGTGATTGTATGTTAGCGTGTCGTCGTCGTCTTACAATCTTCTTACCTGAATCCAGCCCCCAATGACGTCAATTGACATATTCTCTTGAACGACCTCTGAACGGCTTTGGAGAGAGGAGGAGGAGGAGAGGATGAGGAGGAGGAGGAGACAGGGTGAGGG
>ADNK01001209.1:0-22005 GCA_000320545.1 Bigelowiella natans CCMP2755 | reverse complement strand
GAAGCAGTCATCATAGCGTTAACAACACTGACGTTTTTTGAAGATCGATCTACGTGGCCACTCGATTCTTCCAACAATCATATCGAAAGCTCCAGCCAGGGTTGCAGATATAATCCAATATCTATACACACACACACACACAAAGAATATATATATATATATATATATATATATATATATATATTTATACGAGGAAAGAGACCCGACCTCACCACGAGATGTGAGTATTATACAAACAAGGCGCACTAAAGCGCCGGGGCCCTTTCGTACTAGCGTTGCGGAAAGTCCATCATCGGTTTTGCTCTGCCGTGCTGCTGATAGATGGAATAGATCGCCTCCTACCTTATGAATCAACCATGCAGCTATTTATTCATTTTGCGTGTGCTCGCTCTCGTAGATTCCTTCTCGCGCTAGTCGAAACGAAGTTCCTCGCTGAGGCGGGGTTTGTCCTTTGGTAAGCTGCGCCATAACGATACGATGCCGTAGCTAACACGACCGATGGCTATGAGAATGAAGACGGAAGAAGTCCTGATTGGGCGGTGTTTGTGCAGGGATCTCGGGGGAACGGACTCGTCGCCGATGATGGCATATAAGGAGGTTGTGAGCTTTCAAATGTCAAGACCAGAATTCTTAGCAAAGTTCTTGCCAGTAAGAGCAGGTCGCTGCGCTGTGTGCGGTTGCTTAATGTGGGGAAGGGGGGAAGGGGGGGGGGAAGAATACGTTTTTGGAACAAAAGAAATAGAGATGGATGATGCGGTGATAACGAAGTGGAAGGAGGAAAGGCCCCTGATGATATTAATACAAAATGTAGAGAGTTTCCCTCCAGATTGTATTAGAAGTAAATATAGAGTGTAGGTGAGCAGAGCACGCGCACTCTGACACTATAAAGCATAAGTCTGAACTAGCTGTAGTGTGGGTGTATATAGTGCTTGTTCTTGTTTTAGCAGCGACGCTGTCTTTACTTTTCTCATTGCGGTGTTTACAAAAGGGAGCGTGGGGCTCAAGACTGGCATCATCATCGACGACGTCAAAGCGGAGCATCTTTTGTGCTAGTAAGTGTGCAATCATGAATGCGCGCCGCCTAGGTGTTCGATTATTGCTTATTCATCGCCCATACACGGCATCTGGCCTAGCAACGGCCGGCCTCTGCTGCATCATCGCTATATGCATATGAGACGCCACGCTAGCACGTGCATGTACATTTACGCATGTACATGGTCTTCTGCCGAGACAGGCAGCTGGTGTGCGCGCTCTCCTTATCACACGTACAGGGCCTAGCTAGCTTCAGCGGCGTGGTTGCTAACCAAACCTGAAGCATGTACTTACGCCGTGCTAGCGTGCGCAAGCGTATCGTACCACGGTGATGATAATCCTTGACATATATGGACTCTGCATTGCACAGCTACATTAGGATGACCATTGAAAAAATTTAAACATTTCATTACATCCGTCTCATATATGGACTCATCATGCTAACGTGCTAGCAGCCTGATGGCGCCAAATCTAGACACATGTGCAGACATCTAGATGTGCACAGAACAACGGGCAGACTTCGGGCCGACATCTAGCCGTGTCGTGGACACGCCGTACGCTAGCTGCTAGCTAGTACGTGCATGCATGGGTGCATACATGTGCAGCTGCCGATCACCATGTTAGCTCTAGCAAGCGTGTCATGCTGTCAAGTTGTTACACACATGCCAAGCTAGCAAGCCCTAGAGCCTGTGCGACAACTAGACGAAACTGCGCGCTTGATGGCAATGCCAGCACAAAGCTGTGCACATTGGTGAAAGAGAGCGCCAACCATCTTCGATGTCAAGGCCGGCTTAAGCAATGGCGCGAGTGTCTCCTCAGACTCAGCTGCATGCGCAATTTCTGTTAATGTTCGTCTAAATCGATGTGACTATTCTGAATCTATAATCCGTCTTCTACATCATCATCGCCGAAATAATGCATCATCATCGCTACTGAATGAAATTCAGTCTGTATAAGCCGTCGCATCGGCCTCACATCTACCTACTAGTGAGACAGTTACGTGCTAGCAAAGCCATCCCGTGAAGTCAATGCCCCCCCCCCCTCCCCCCCCGGAAGCACCTCCAGCAACCGTATGATTCGACGTGACGAAGACTGTGGACAATAATAAATGGCACGCAGATGACCCGAGCTCACCGCAACCCTACTTGAATTGGTTGATTGTTATTGGGGAAATCGACTGCTTCGTTCCGTTGACCACGAAGTCCAGTTTTATCTTCATCACCGAGGCCTTCGACCCGAGCTGGTTGTTCATTATTTGGATAAATTGGTAGACAGGCTGCCCCGGGGCCAGAGTCGTAGATTGCGCGGGTTTGATGACCTTCTTCATCCAAGGAGGCACCGCCACCTTCATGTCAAAGTCGGTGACGTTTGCGGCGTTGGAATTCGTGAATACAGCCCGGATTCTATACTGACCAGGCCTAGAGGCGTCTGTGCGGCACTGGAAGATGATGGTGACGCCGTGCGAGTTGAAGACGGGTATGACGAAGTCCTTATTCTCCGCAGTAGAAGGAGTGCTGGTCATCGTCGTTGCAGCGGGGCGGGTTACTTGCTGGACGGGCTGGCTCGGTGTTACAGCAGCAGCTACTGGGGTCTCGTCGCCGAAGATAGATTGGAGGATGTTCGCCGCGCCCCCCCCTCCGCCTCCGTTTGGCTGCGCGGGGGCCGGTTGGGAAGGAGAGCTACCGTCCATATCAAAGAGATTTACTACTGGAGCAGTGGTTGCTATAGGCTGCTGCTGCTGCTGCTGCTGTCGCGCCACCTTGGAATCGAGTTTCGCGGCAGGTTTCTTGCTCTTTTTCGCAGGTTTTCGGGGTTTCCGCTTTGAAGACCTACGGACGGGTTCTTCCTCCTCCTCCTCATCCTCATCCTCATCTTCATCCTCATCTTCATCTTCATCCTCATCCTCATCCTCATCCTCGTCATCATCGTCCTCCTCTGCTTTCTTGATGATCTTCTTATCAGGCGTGGGCATCACGCTGACAATCTTGGTCCTAACGGCCCCGTTCTCCAGCTCAAGGAGGTTAATGTACTCGCATGAGCGCTGCTGCAGCTCAACCGACATGCTCGAGGTGTATTTCTTGATCGTGGCCTTGATGGCGGGCTGCATCGAGGGGTCAAACCTCGTGGACAGCTTCACCATGGCGTTGAGCGCGTAGGCCTTGACCTCCTTGGTGCACGTTGGCCTACTGAGGATGTACTTGAGGGTGCCCAGCACGTCGCTAGGAGAGTGCGTGGAGAACTTGCCGCTGAATTCCGAGGGCCTCTTCGAGTTGGCATCGTCGGTGCTGCTCGCGGTGACGAGGTGGTTTCCGTACTCCCCGATGCAAAAGATCGCCAGCCTCCTCAGCGCCGCGGATGGGACAACCTGCTCCTTCACAGCGTGGTACAGACGGTGCACCGTGTACGGCTGGAGCTCGCTGTTGTGCCCGCTGACCAGCACGCAGTTGGCTGCTACGGTGTCTCGAGTTACATCCCCCGCAATCTCGATCAAGCTCAGCAAGGTGTTCAAATGCCAAAGCTTGCTGGGGGTGTACTTCTCCGCCACGAGGACGATTTTGTCAGTGAGCATTCGCTTGAATTCGAGGTCTCCGGACGTCACGGATAGGTAGTTGACCAGCTCGCGCACCAGCCCCTGCACGTTGCTCTTAGTCACCAGTGCGTAGATGAGATCCAGCGCCCTTCTCCGAATCGAGACGTCGGGGTCCTTAAGACAGTCGACTATGTGAGTCTTGTGGCGCTGGATGGACGTCGTGTCGCGGTCAATCACTCCGCAGAGAGTATTTAACGCTACATATCTGATGTTGTTGTCGCGATGAAGCAAGAATCGCCCGAGGATGTTAATTGCCAGCTGTCTAAGACCGTCCTCCGCGTCGATCACCATGATTGTCTGCACGCACTCGTACAAAATGGCGTTCCCGGGGTTCTTCGAGGGCTCTGTGTTGATGGAGATCTGCGCTAGGATATCGGTCATCTCCTCGCTGGCTTTCGAGCTACCCGTACCTAAGATGCGGAGCAGCCCGATGATCTTGCATTGGAGGAAGGGGTCAGTGATTCCAACGACGTCGTACTCAGAGATATACCCTGCCAGCAGCAAGGTTTTAAGGTGTCGCACCAGAGATGGAACTAGGGATCGGAATTTATTAGCGTATTTCTTCTTCAGCTTGCAGATCTCGGTTATGAGTGCGATTGCTGTGATGAGCACGCTGTGCTGCTTTGTCTTCAAGAGCGCCGTGGCAGGTTTGATGAAGTCAACCACCATCTCGGGAACTTTCTTTACGATCCGAATAGCAGTGAGGGCGGCCTGAAAACATATAACTCCGATCATGAGAGAATATGACATTTTATTTCTCAGCATTTCGGACCTTTTTCCTGATGTATGGGTTCCCGCTTCCAAACAAACGAATAACCTCGTTCGAAAGGTCGCCTGAATCATCAAACAGTTCAGACAAATTATGCCCAGTTCCATGGAATGTCACTTGTTGGGTAGAGTGATACAGAGATAGGATTCGCGGGACAAATTCGAGAAGACGTACGTGCAATGTCCGCGGAGGATATATTGCCCATGGAGCAGAGCGCCAAGCCAACAATATATGGGTTCTTATGCTTTAAATCTCTGCGGTTTCACAACAAACATACGGGATCAGAAACAAGGTCTGTTTCATTTTGTTACAGTCTTGCTACCCTTTGAGGCAGTTCGTCACCAGCATAAGTACTTCTTGGGTCTCGTCCAGCAAAAGCATTAGAGCGAGGTAGCCTATGCGCTTCTCGTTAAACTTTGGAGAAGCGATTAGTTTCAGGGACTCCATTTGTCCGAAATGGGTCGGATAGCCAAGCATATGAATATATAAGAGCTTTGCGACGTTTCTGTGGCGCAGACCTGAGTCCACTGATGGATGGATGGTGAAAAAAAAATACTTAAAAAAGAAGGAAGAAATCAACATCAATTTTTTCACTGTACCTTTCTCCTTGAACGAGGTTCTAATCAGAGCACACTCTTTGAATATCACCTTACGCTCTTCCGCGGATGATTTGCATGCACGCACATTGCGAATCAGCTCTCGCAGTTTGATCGACATGATCCCGAAGTTGCACCTGCAGATCGATCTTTGAATATCAGACGAGATTCTTCGCGTTTGAAACGCGCTCACTTTCTCAGTATTTTAAAAATATATTAAACGCAACACATCCACTCCATTATCACTCATATTGCAACAGGATCAGGAAATATAGCCATGAAAGGGGGTGTGGGTGGCATCACCGCTGCGATTGCGATTTTTGCCAGTTGTGACCTGATATTTTTATACGACAACAAAACATTCATGTCGCATATATATTTTATAATCTATTCGGGAACATACAAAAACCGCATCCCACCACCAAACCAGAATCTGCTAAACCAGCCTGACTACGTCTTAACATAAGCACACACGCACATTCCACAAAGTATCTCTTACTCTTCCAAATTAGGTCCTATTTACAAGAAAAATGAGAATCATCCAGCCAGAAAGGCAACGAAAGGCATCAACAACGAAAATTTGATGACTTAGCCGATTTGACTCGTTTTTGCTCAAATTCATTCATTCTTCGTTGTCGTAGTAATATCTTATCACTATTCACACGAATCATCTTCAATTACAGCTTCGTCATCCTTTAAGACTTAGTAGGAGAGATTCTGTCATGCCAAGATGCATAAATATAGGCTAATTCTGAAGGAATGATATAATTTAAAAAATGGTCAAATTGAAGCGGGATTGGGCCTTAATCCCAGCTATTTCCGGGAAGTTAAAAGGGGAAGAATGGCGTTCCTCGGGTCGGTAGCCCTCTTCTTCTTCATGGCAGGAGAGAGGGTCAGCACGGGCTCTGTAAGGGCGCATAGGTAGTGGAAAATCAGTCGTGTTATCATTTCAATCATATTAATTATTTTTTTAATGCGGTTCAATGCAGGGAAACAGGGACAGCACGATGTTTCCGGGGAGGTCCATCACCCATATTCCAGAGGATACCCAGGCTGCTCTCATGTCTAAAGGCATCGGCGGAGAGCCAACACTCAGATATTCCCGGGTCTGGACAGCAAAACTTTGGTCGAATTTTGGCTGTGGATTTCGGTAGAAAGGTACACCCGCATGACCTGTGTCCTATTTAATCATGTTTCCGACGGATTGAAATGCCAATCTTTTTAGCGCACAGGGGTGGCTCTCGGCTTTGCTGGAATTGCATACCAAACCCTTCCTATTCTTGCAACACCTGGGACTTCTCCCCAGGATTTTGTTCGATTAGCAGACACCATCCTCTCGACAGCAGAGCGTGAAAACGTGGGTGCTGTTGTAGTCGGGATCCCCGTTGGGGGAACAGGAAATGTCCAAAATTGGCGGCTCGATACGACGCAAGCGGTATCTTTAATAGCACATTACTACGAATTAGCAAGTATGAGCAAGTCTGTTAAGGCTAACACTATTAATTTTTTTCTTAATAATGCATCAAGGGGCTTTGTCGTGAGCTCGGCCGCACAATTGCACGTCTTTGCCAACACCGCGGCTGTGATATTGCGGTTTTAGCGGTTGATGAAGCTGGATCGAGCAGGTACCAAATATCTCGTCTTTGAGACGCACGTGATAAACTAGCTGACTCCAACAGGTCAGCCCGGGAGGAGCTGGGACTTGCCTCTGATAAGCGATTGCACAAAGGCGAAGTCGACTCAATGGCTGCTCAGTTTATCGCGAAAAGGTATTTTAGCTCTCCTGATCTGGCCTTTCAGATAACGGACTCAATGAAGAGGTTCTCATCGTTTGCAGTCACAGTTTCACGTGTTTACACCGTAATCCCACAACGTCCATCTTGCTTGCAGATCTGGGCAGCTATCAATGAATAGGAGTAACAAAAGCTCGGGATACAAAAAGAAGTGGACTGAAACTTCCAAAGCCGAAACATCAACATCCGCCTCAACATCCTCAACACCCTCATCACCACAATCAGAATATTTTCCAAAAGCAAAAAAAGGTCTTTCGCCCCTTCGCACAAGATTTATGAAGAAGAATGATACTTACACAGATGCTGCCGGCGATAATTAACAGTAATAGCAATGTGGGTGAACATGTAAGACGCATGGATTATGCAGAACCCAAAATGAAATTCTAACACTAAAAATTTATTTACTGATCGCATTGAGAATCGGCAGATTGGCTGTAATGAATGAATTGCGATTTTTTCCTATCTCGCTCACCACCCAAAGCGATCTAAGTTAATACAATAATTTCACCATATCGTAGTTGCAGATGCCATCCAAACAAACGAAAGCCAAGAACAAATATCATTCTATTAGCTTGATCGCACGTGATGATGGTGATGAGACGGATGTAATGAAGTGATTAAATTTTTTAATTGTCATCCTTATGCAGCGTGGAACATATGACCATGCACGTGACAAGCTTAGGTACGCAATGCACCTGCGAAGTGCAAAGGCAGGCCAAACTCAGAGCGAACATGCATGGACAACGTACCACTCACATGCAGCTAGTCCAGGCAGCTCATGCATGCATGCCCACGCAGCACGCGCCACAGCTAGACATTGTTTCACATTTCACACATTTGATGTGCATGTTGTGCTGTGGCATGCATGGCGCACACATAGCGTAGCGTCACACTAGCTCGTGAGAACGTGAACGCACACCTGCGCAACGCTGAAAGTTCACGTTGCGACGTAGCAGCTAGCTCCATAGCGAGCTAGCAGCGCATGCATGCTGGTGTGCACTAGTGCATGTGGAGCGTACGTGTGGATCAAGCACAGCATCTGCTGCGCTATGAATGCATGCGCCATCTAGACATCATGTGTGTATATGTGACGGATGCACTGAATCAAATCAAATTTGTTCAATGGTCATCCTCATGTAGCTGTCTAGCTAGCTAGCTGTGTGCAACGATGCAGCGCTAGAGCGGCTACAACGCTAACAATGTTGAATGTGTTGGTCTCCGCTAGTCGATAATGTGTTTCATGCATCGCAATCAAATGGCTCAATATTATGCAGCATGTCTAGAATGTGTGCAGTCCTAGATTCCCGTGGGGCACGACGCACACATGTGTCTTTGCAGGCTAGCTAGCTAGATGCAACGTTCTCACACCAGACACAGACTACAGTCTACGCATGGAGACGTGTAGATGCAGAGCGTGTTTCGTATGACAGCATGCATTGTTGCACACGCACTCCCACAGTAGCAATAATAGTAGAGACACAATAATTTTATGTAAATAATACTGTACACATTTCCATCACGTTGTCCGTGATAGCATGCATGATGACACGCCACACACGCGCGTGCGCTGCATGGCTGTGACTATGAGCACATGCACGCACGTATCACCATTCTCAAAAGGAGGTTACTCTAAGTTGTGGCTTACTTATTTATTTATTAATCAACACTAACGCTACAAAATTGTACACACTACAGAGAATTGTTTGCACAACTAGACAACCTTTTATCCTATTTGCTATCAATAGCGCTACGGAACTCAATTTAGTGTAACTTTAATTTTTTAATCATGTAGCCGGTGCACACACAAATATTCTGCAAATATGTGAACCAGTAGTGAGATAACGCCATATATGTTGCATTTCCCGCACTACTCCGAAACGTGCACCTTCAAGAACCTATTGCCTACTCAACCGCTTCAAAAGGCACTTGGAAGGAACACCAACCGACATTCATCTCATCAACGCCAGTTGCTTTGTAGTCCTTGCCTGGGAAACAGAGTGGCAAATACTCAAACACAAAAAAAATACATTATAACAAATCTAGTGAAACGTTACCGCGCAAGGGATTGACCCGTCTTCATGCCTCCTTGCCTTAAAGGAAGCTCCATCTTTTGGCTACTAGAATTAAGTTGCTCAACAGCAGAGGGCTTTCTAATTTCTGACGATGGTGTAGTTGCGTTCGTCGTATCTAGGACAGGGCTGGTAGCATTGGACATGTTCCATTTCGAGTCTGTCGAAGAAGAAGTGCTCATGCTCGAGAACAGAGACCCAAATCCAACATGACCATTACTTATCCCGGATGAGAAGCGAAATCCCCCCCCACCCACACTCTTCGATGAATTTGGAAGTAGGTAAGATGAGAAGCTATTGGTGCCTGGAGCTCCGGATGTTCCTGCGCCAACGGCCGAGCTTCCAATATGGCTAGTAGTCGAAGTTGCAGTAATAGGATTCGAGCTAAGTTTTAACTTGGTCTCGCTACTATTGTATTCTTGGGATTTGCTGGCATTCAAAGAACCCCACACCTTGGAACCGCCAAACTGCGAATTGAACATGGTTCCAATGCCACCTACAGGTCGTGGCAACAATGGTGAAGGGCCCTTGGCGTCTGCAGCCGGTTGTTCACTAGAAGGGGACGGCGTTTGACCTACACCTGGGCCGATGGTGGCAGGAGAGTTGTTCTTAGAGGTCTTGGCACTACCTAGCATTCCGAAACTGAAAAGCCCGGGAGAGCTCTTCCCCCTATCTTCGAGTAAGCTCGCAACACCTGGAGCACCGAATGAATCTAGTCTAGAACTTGCACCATACGCAAAAGAATCTACAGAAGCTGAACGCTGCGTAGCTATAGGCACATCAGCAGCGGGGCTTGGTAAGAGATCTGCTATGGATTTCTTGGGGAGAGTAGGAAGCATTTTGCCCGGTTTCTTATCTTTGGCTGGAGTTCTGATTAGACTTAATCTCGATTGGCTGCTCGCTCCGGACATGGAAAGCTGGTTTCCAACTTGCTCGATCCGCATTTTAAAGAATTCGTGGTTTGTGGAGTTTCCTGCCGCTTTTCGAACAAGAGTCACCTCCGGAAAACGCAGCTGTCCCTCGATTTTAAAAGACAACGTCTCCCTGTTCCACACGCAAATACAAGATCCGATGAATTTACCCCGTTGCTGCAGATTGAAATTCAAATTGCAACTCTGCCAGATCATGACGTTCGTTTTCCCCATGGTACTTTTGCCCTGCCACATCCCCGACATTTTTTTTTCAAGGGCTTCCAGATCCATGTCTCCCAACAGTTTTTGAGTGGATTGCGAGGGTTGCTCTACTGTCTTCTTAGCTGCATTCTTTTGCCACACTGACTTAACTACAGGAGCTGGTGTGGCCTTAGTAGGGCGCATCTTGGGTGTCTCCTTCGCTTTAGGCGGGCTCTCAGAGGCATCAGATGAAGCCGTGGCAGCTTTAGCAGGTGCTTCACTTGGAGATGACGATCCATCAGATGGCTTCTTGTGCCCGCCCTTTTTCTTCACTTGCTCGTCCTCACGTTGACGATACCAATCTGCCAACTCCTCTTTTCCATGGGCGAACCAGCATGGTTGTTTCCGGCAGCTTTGACCAACAAGCCAGAATTTGCACAGCTGGAACTTTCCTTGTTGGTGATGTTTCGGATAGCATCGAAATTTCGGCGCCGGTTTTACAGGGGCTGTAACCGTTTGCTTAGTAGGAGTTGATCTAGTAGTCTTTGGTTGGACTTTTCCCTGAGCAACTTGTTGGCGCCATAGCTTTTCGTGTAGAGCTTTCCTTTTCTGCTCCCTCAAGCGAGCTGCCTGTCTCTCGGCTTCTCTTTTCTCCTTCACCTTCTTCTTCTCAAGCTCCTCCTGGCGTCTTTCCTGTATCTTTCTCTGTTCTTCGGTCCTAGTTGTTTCCTTAGAGGCGCCCTTGGATTTAGCTTGATTCCACTGTTGCTGTAGTTTTTTCCGCAATAGCTCGAACAAAGTTTGAATACGCCGCACCCAGTAAGGGTTGGACGGTTGAGCCTTTGTTTGTAACGCTGCATGGAGAACCCGTAAGCTTCCGTCTACTACTACAGGAGGATAATTCAGTCGCAAAGCCCGAAGGGCCAAGATAACAAGATAGTTGAAACCGGTGCACAACACTTCCTGATCGAATGAACTCCATACTTCGCTGCGAACTAGCTTTTGAAAAGAATCGGAAGACTTTTGGGACAGCAATTCTTTAACAAGCGAACTGAACTTAATTCCCCACTGAGAGCGCTGAACTTTGGTATCAGGAATCTGCCAAGCGCTCTTCAGCAGATTAGTACCCCTCTTGTACAGTTCCTGACTCCCTAAATCTAATTTATTTTTCCTACCCACATTCAGGGCGGAGGCTAGCTCTTCCACCTTTGCTGCATTTGATCCATTCTCGATCATATCTTTAACGATATTGGCGAGGAGCTGTTCTGCATTCCGGCAAGCTTCATTTACCATGAGCTCTTTTCTATACATCTTCTGCATTGTCATGCTCTTCTTCTTCTCCGGTGCATCATGAGCCGCGTACACAAGTTCTGGGCTGAATGAACCAGTCCCTGCTGAATTTCGAGCTCTAACACGGAAAACTGAAACAAGCAAAACTGTTGTAAGATGCCTCGCTCATCATATCACAACAAGGAAAACCCACCATATTCATCCGGAAGCAAGTCTAGAATGCAATCCGATCCTTTCCCCTCATATACAACTTCAAAATCGTTGCTTTGCGACCCTTTACTCTGTAGCTGATATTCCGTTACTCCCTTCTCTCCGTTCTCACACCGCCATTGCTGTAAGATTATAAAAATAGCTGTTAGGCATTGGAGGGAAAAATCCAACGAAAATAAATTACCATGGTAACGGTCGTTAATCTACTGGTGGAGTCCGAACTCTCTTCTATCACAACAGGCATACGGCATTGCGATGGAGGTTCTGGACGTGCGGCATAGCTATGCAATTGAGAATCTTGCGATTCTGCCTTCTCGCTCTCCACAAACCCAATCTGCAATCTAGCCATCTCTCTAAAGAATTCCGCTTCACTATCTGAGCTAACAAATTTCCGATGCAACTGCACATTCCTAAGAATCCTATAAGCTTGCTGTACTTCATTCCATCTACGGTGAGTTTGGTCAGACGGGTTTTGAACACGGTCAGGATGCAGCGTAGCAGAGATCCGCTGGTACGCTGCGTCTACGATCCCTACAATAGCACCATCTTGCTCGTTTCTCCTATTCTGGTGCTGTACCAACATCATCTCCGATTTCCGGCATCGTTCAGTGCAAGTTTCATAAGCGGCTAGAAGCTGTCCTTGTCTCTGGTTAATGGTAATCTGCAAACTTACCAGAGAATCGCGATCGCGATCTAACCAATTGGATGTATCTGACTTATCCCTACTAAAATGTTGTCTCAAGGCCTCAGCAACTTCTTTCTCATGATCCTTCAAAGCTTTCTGTCTAATCTTGGCAGCCTTTGGAAAAAAAAAATAATCCAAAATTTAGATATTAGCTATAATCCCATTTTTTCAAGGTACCCCGCAATTATCACGGAATTATCCAAAAAAAATAACTTAACTGCAAGTCCGTTGCCCGCATTTGGCAATTCTGCTTCTATTTTCTTAAGCTCATCCTTGATTATGATCCATCTATCCACGAGATCGGCGGCAGATTTGCACTGCGAAATAGCCATCTGCAGTTCTTGTTGCTAATAGTAAAGGAGGAATAAGATTTGTAAAACATACACAACCGCTATGAACTTTTCCCCAATATATTGCAAGAACTGATCGGATTACCTGCCTACGATCCTCGGAAAGACGCATCTGCAAGTTGAGTATTTCCGTTTCGATTTCCCGTATATTAACATACAATATTCGGTAGTTATCGTTTTGGTCCAGCCCTAGTAGGCGGATCATGACTTCGAAGGGTGGTCGGTTCTGAAAATTATAAGTTTGGATTACTTCATTTACCAAATGGGCCTACTTCATCTCATATTCACGGAATTCTCCCTACAGATCCCTCTCCTTGATTGCTTTCTGCGGGATGGGACCACCTTATAGACCAATGTCACCTCTCTGAGATTAATCACCTGGATCGCTCCTCCACTGCTCTAAATTTTAGTTCCTGTTTTGATATTCCAAGGCGTTAAATTTTGAACGTCATACAAATTCTTGCAAAAATCCACATAATTAATGATCGAATACCCAGGCGAAAAATAATCGAGGATAGAATAAAATCTGAATCTGCGGAGATCCAAAGAAATGCGGAAGCGACTGAGACTGTGTCTACAAAGAGTGGAAAATGCTAAGATTTTCAACGAAGATCTCCTGGATATCTCTTTCATTAAGCTGTAAGCTCACTTCACGATAAATTCTCCTGTGTTCGAAACGATTCTTTAAATCTTCCGTTAGTCCCGGTGTTTGTTTGGTTTCTTCTACAAGTATCTCTCGAGATTACTAGGATACTACGAAAGAAACATGGTCAGGCATTGTCCGATATTCGTAATCTCCAGCTCGCGGTGAAATTCGTTAATTCGCCGACGGACTATGCAAGAAATTGTACAAAAAAGGCCTTGTTTTATGCATATTCTGTACATATTTCCTTGCCGCACTCATAAAAATCATCAAGCACCATGGTGAGCCCAATAGAATGGCGGAGGGGGAGAGGAAAGATGGAGCTTGAATTCTTAAAAGGGAGTAAACTCATCATTGGCACTTGTTTGTATCACAGGGAAAGAAGGAAGAAGGAGCACCAGTTAAGTACGGACCAGCTAACGTTGGTGACGATACCCACGTTTTCGGTGTCGCTCATATCTACGCATCCTTCAATGATACATTCGTGGTAATTAAAATATTCAAGCGATAACACCGTAGAAATATTCTAACAGCATTTACCTAATTACCCTCAGCACATCACTGATCTCTCCGGCCGTGAAACTATTGCGAAAGTGACTGGAGGTATGAAGGTCAAAGCAGACCGTGACGAGTCTTCCCCTTACGCAGCGATGCTTGCCGCTCAGGATGTTGCTGTTATGTGCAAGGTTAGTATGAACTTCAATATTCATCCAATATAGATTCATCCAAGATAGGTTTTGTATTCTGCCCGTATCCCCCCCCCTAAATATCCACCAATAACACATCAGAACCGTGGCATCAACGCCCTCCACATCAAGCTTCGAGCTGTAGGAGGTAACAAGACTAAGACTGCAGGCCCTGGTGCACAATCTGCTCTCCGTGCTCTTGCTCGTGCAGGAATGCGCCTAGGACGTATTGGTAATATTATATCATTAAGGGACCGAACAGACATTTGTGAAATTGTTGGAATCTTAGATTTTAAGATTTGTTTTTACCTTTTTGCGATATTTGACTTCATCCTTTTTTTTTCGCAGAGGATGTTACTCCAACCCCTACCGACAGTACACGAAGGAAAGGAGGTCGCCGCGGTCGTCGTCTGTAATTTCCCGGCAAATATCACGTTTGTGTATTGCTATAGAGTGGCAATCATCGACGTGTGGCATGTTTCTTCAAGGGTTATCGACCAATAAAATGTAATTTCATTGGAATTCAGAATTATTCTATTGGGCATGCTGTTGCGCAAATCGATAATATTGTTAGCCGATAATCTCAAACACAACATTTTAAGACGCCGCACATGGTATGTTTAGCTGTGACTGGTTGTTGGCTTATTTAGATATCTGTGATGAACATGTCGTCCAAAATCATGTGCATACATACACACGCGCAATCTTTTGTACGTACGCTATGTGGCAGCGCAAACACACTCACGTCGTAGTGCTGGTGTACGATTTGCTACGTGATTTTATTTATATTGGCAAAAATCTTCGATTTATTATTGTCGACATCGATCAGTTCCGTGCTAGCGTGCGTGGGTGCTAGTTTATTAGAGTACAATTTGTAGGAAGGATGTAATCAATCAAATTGAATTTGTTCAGTGCTCATTCTCATGTAGCTGTGCAATGCAGCATGCATAGCAGCGGTGCAATTGTGATTTGATGGCGGTTCGTTTGCGAACACATCATGCTGCTATAACATATTGCATCATTGTGTTGAAAGGTGTCGATCAGCTCATATTTGATTTTCCCACAGCTAGCTAGACAGTCATGGCTAGCTAGGTCTAGAGCTCTAGACTGTAGAGCTATAGCCATGGTGCTTGTGCGTGAACATACATTGCATTGATACGATTCCAGCTAAACAGCTCATGCGATGCACTAGCTCAGCTAGCAGCTATGTAGTCAGCACATGCATCGCGCGGTTGCACGCATGACTATACTGCAAACAATTCGCCTGCTTTAAATTTTTATATTTTGCGTTGAAAATTCCCCAGCGGCGGAAAAGGCCATTTATACATTCACTGGGGTCATTCTCATTTTGACACAAGCGTTCGCTCGTATACTCGAAACAGCCTAGCTAGCTAGAGAACACAATTTGCATTGTTATATTGTCACTCTATGTCTGATCGAAGGTGTTATTGTGCGATGCACAATCACAAACACACTTTACAGCGCCAGTCTACATCGTGCATGAGCCGCCCGTGATGTGTGTACTGCGATGCATATGCAACTAGTACGCGTCCACGCCAGGCAATAGGCTGTCTAGCGTTGTGGCCGTTGTGGACAGACTGACAGTCGCATGGGCTAGTGGACTCAGCACGCGGCACGTACACTTCGCCAGTTTGGCCACTGCATAGCATGCATCACTAGATCACCATGCTAAAGGGATGAGGCTGTATGTGTGTAATGCTGCGACTACAAATTGCGTCATGGTAGTAGTGTAAGCTTGTTCTATCAAATCTCTATTGACTCATTTAAGAAGAGAAAGTCTGAATTACAAAGGTGATTGGTTTCAAGTGCTGTTTAGGCAGGATGCAGCGTGGTGCTGGCGGGTGAGCTTAGTCGATGTCTAGGGGGCAGTGCGTTCATGCACAGATACATTCACATAAATATCTGTATGCTACACAGATTCTAGCTTTATTCGACTTGTTCTGGAGCATGTTGGAATCACCTAATCATTGTCAATTACGAAGCACAGTGGGGCGTGAAATACGATGCGAATATGATCATCCATGCAACAATAACTCTTGACAATGTTCGGTAGCAGTAAATTTGTATTTGCTCAGGGAAAGAACAACATCGCAAAGTCATTTTATTCAATGCAATTACGTCCATTTATGCAATCTGTGGAAATACGCGTGCACATATATGTATTTATAGATGCAGGTCAAAGACTACTCACGGATAATATCCAGTCGATAGCCTGCTTCACATTTGTGCTGAGATATATAGGAAAACAACCTTATCACAACACGCTGCACGAATCGACTGAAAGCGGAAGTCAAGGCGGACACTCTTATTAAATATTGACCCCTTGAGCGCACTGACTCCCTGTATTCGCCGGGCGTTTGATGCTGAGATTTGTGAAGCAACACAAACAACGCTCAAAGTCATGCTGAATGTCCCGGGACGCAAATCCAAGATTCACACCGGGAACAAACGACAAAATCCATTCCTAAAGAAAGGCGCTCAAACAGGGCCATGCTCACCCTTTGCACTACCGATATCGATCTTCGTTTCCCTCTTCTCGGGTAGCGGTTTAATGGCCTTCTTTTTCTAAGAGAACACGTTCATGCACGTCAGTGATAATGACCACACAACTGCGGAGTCGTCAAGGGCAAAAGTAATCGGAATAAAAGAATCCCTGACGACGATATCTTTAGCACAGTCGACGTATCTTAAAACACACACACACACACACACACACACACACACATATGCATGCATGCATTCTCTTCATCCTCGTACCTCTCCATCTGCTATCGCTGTTTTCGGCTTCAACTTGTTCTTCTGTGGCATTCCCGTGCTGCTCCTTTCCATGTTCAGCACCTGCGAGGTGGTAGGTCGTCGAGGCACAAACGCCGTTGTTTTCAACCAAAATTTATCAGTCAATAAGAATTGATCTCCCTCTGCGTGAAACGACAAATAACGGTGCACTTTGGTCTAGGACACCCTCATTGAGCACGTGGTGACGCGGAGAGGTACATCGATCAAAGATTAACGGTGATGACGATGACAATAATAATAGTAATAATAATAATAATGATGATAGTGTTGTGAATCTTCAGCCTGTAGCTGTAATACGGCATTTGGCGCATCAATGCTGCCCTCGAGGACCGTCACAATCTCTCTTGTTTTGGCTATGTGTTTGCTGCGGCGAGCTTCGAGAAATAGAAAGCGTTTGTGTTGGCATGCAAAAACCTTTGTGATGGCTGATTCCCCCAGCGCTCCGGGAACGTCCTTTTCACGAAAATATCATTAACAGCAACAACAATAAGAAGAAGACGAAGAAGAAGACGAAGAAGAATACAAAAATGAAACGCAAAAAAACCAATGCTCGTGCAATCAGTAGCATCTTCATCGGAAAATGCCGATGAGGATTTTCACGTACAGCTGTTGGCGGAAAAAAATTGATGCTTACAGCTATAAACTGTGAGCTCGACTGCTGAATCGACTTCATCATCGTTAATTCTATGGAATCTCTAGGGATCATTTTCATCGCATCACCTGCTTGTTCGCTAATATCAAGAACGGTGCGCCTTTCAAACGAAGAACACGAGATGAGATATGTGGCAATGATACTACAAGGAGCGGGCCTTTGACATGCATGATTGTGGGTGTGTAGTGTGTGTTTGCGGGGGGGGGGGGGGGATAGTTGGTATGTCATCGTATCACCTTTTAGCTTCGGATCCTCCAGCAAAGTGTCTACCAAGAAGAAGACAATTTCGGTGATGATAAGTTTAATCCGATTTTCAATCAGCTTGATGTACTTTCACAAAATACAAACGGTTTCGAGCGCTCTCTTTCTGCAACGTCGATGACATGCTATCGCAATATGAAACGTCCATAGTATACATATATACATGCACATGCACTCCATTTCTCCAGCAAGGGAAAAGACGGATCGCACATCGTTGACTTGCACCTAAGATCTCTTTCGCTTCTCTTAACCGCTCCACATCTGTCGAGTCAACTATGAAGATGACGGCATGGGCCTAAAATCGCACAGGCAGTCAGTAGACGAACAAAAATCAAAACCCAGCTTTTTAGCCGACTTCGAGAGATTTCAACGATCGAAAGCATATGACGTGTGTTGTGTGTGTGTGTGCGCCATGCGTTACATATCACATTGGAGGATAATTGAACTAATACCTCCGCAAAATAGTTGTGCCAAAGTTGCCTCAAGCCTTCTTGCCCTGGCAGTTTCAGAATAATAACAATTAGACACTCATCCTCACGTACCTAGAATTTTACTATTTCTCGGGTATAACTGCATAAATTTGCTACGCGTCACGCTGTGCTGATATCTACCTCCAAGATCCCATAGCAGTAGCTTCACACGCCCTGTCTCTATTTTCCCAACTGAGCGTCATAATAATGAAGAAAACGTAGGTGTTTATAGCTACATGAAAATATTACATTCTTACATAATTACACACACACACAAATATATACATATATATATATATATATATATATATATTACTCATCGCGAGTTTCACCATCATTTCAGTCATTATTTCGTTTTTGTGTTGTTTAATGATGAAGAGAGTCTTACTGTTCAGTCCCACTGTCGGAGAAGTTTTTTCCTCGATTCGACTGCGCATGCTTTTACCGTCTCCGCCACCTACAATCACCCACCCCCCGTACAGGCGTGAATTAGAATTGGCTTCGATTCCCTGGAGACTGTCAATTTTTTTCACATTACCTGAGTATATGAATTCGCACTGCTCTTTGAACGTCTGGGGAAAGCATTGGATATAAGTCTCAGAATGGGCTTTAGAAGATTACAGCGAAGAAAAAGAAGAATCACGTAGAACTGATAATACCGTCTTCCCAGCATAATCTAGGCCGAGTAAAAGTACTTGGTACTGCACCTGATGATGAAGATGAAGATTGAGGACTCGTTCTAATCATCAACCCACTATCATCGTCATCATCAACGTTTTCCACATCATCAGAGACAACAGTGTCATGAATGTCAGTAGCGCCGATAAACACCACCTTTTCGGTGAGGTAAGTATAAAGCCCAGATAGTAGCGTGTACTGATGATCACATGGACGGTTGCACCACAGAGACAATGATGATGATGATGATGATGTGCAATGGCAAATTGCAACAATCTGTTCGAATCAGTTCCAAAAAGAAATAGACAAAGCGTATGAAACCCTCGAGTGATAGCTGAGTCACACTTCAAACGCTTTGGCGATGACCTCATCACGAAAGACCCGACACGAAATACATGCAACATCAAAACCCTATCAAATGACAATGACACGGATCGTGGCCCATGCTCATAAAATCTGGAAACGTTGCAGTCCCCTTAATACTGGCCTCTCATCAGCAAAACACACATCCTCCCACCATTCAGCCAGCTTCGGGCGCCATCCGGCTTGCGTTCCGATGTGTGCCTTTTTGGGATCCGAACAAGTCCCCGATATTGTCCGTAAACATCTGGAAAAACCGGTACTAAACCCCATATGATTTCTGAGAATCTCTGGGATAAAGTCAGAATCTCTGTAAATCTCTGGGAGTGCAAGAGCCACGTGTCCCTGTTTATCACCCACACAACGGCCCCCCCCCTTGCGACCATGCTGCCTCGTTTTTCAAGAACCTTGAGGATAAACCGCACTCAGCTTCTCCGATGCTTCTCCACCGGTATGATTTTTCGTACATTGACGAGGACAGGAGCAGCGCATTCGAATCCCCCCCCTTCCTGTTCCCTTATTTTTTCCAACACACAGCGCCGAAGTACGTGAGCACTCGTGGAGGGATGGAAGAGATGGGCTTCGGAGACGCCGTACTACAAGGACTAGCAAGTGATCGTGGATTAATGGTGCCGACCCATATTCCTCAATTCCCAAAAGGAGCTCCAGAAATGTGGAGGTCGTGAGATTTGCAACTCAAAGCAACGACAACACATAGAATAAGGAACATCTGATCATATTTGATGAATCTTTTAAACCAGGGGACTTAGCTTTCAAGATTTAGCATTCGAAGTTATGAAGCACTTTATTCCCGACTCGGAGATCGCTGAGAAGGTCCGCGCTACAATGAACATAATGCCTGCAGAAACTACCCCTCTCCCCTTCTTTACAGTACAGACTCAAGGAGACTTTCTTATGAATACGGTGTGCGCGTTATAAGCCACATCCAAACTTAAAGCACCTATTTGTGGAAAATATGACACGTTTGATTGTGCAGCAATCCTACTATATCCGGAAAAACTCAATCTAATGTGCTGCCATGCATACAGGACTTGAAAGATATAATCGACCGTAGTTATTCGAAATTTCGCTCGCCACAGATCACACCAGTGACGTGAGTGACATCGAAGAATACAAAACATCTCATGAAACTACATCTCTGAAATTCAGTTTTTGCATCGGAATCCAATTTACGGTTTTGCCGTCGTCTTGAAAGATGTTCTCGTTTCACATGACGATGATGTAACATGCTGCTATTGTTTCTAGACTCTTCTACTTCCCGTGAGCAAAACAGTTCATCCACGCATAACTTTGGATATCAGTAGTAAATGCATCCATTGCTAAATTGTTATCTATTCTTGTTGTCAGCAAACTCGACGAGAGTCTTTCTATTCTTGAGCTGTACCACGGCCCCACTTTCGCTTTCAAGGTACGGTGAAGTTTCGTCCCTCTCCCTTAATGTGCCTTAGAGAATCTGTTCTTGCGACGAATTAGTGATGCTTCCCAACGATGATTTTTGTCTTACTTCCTTCTCCTCCTCCTCCTCCTCCTCCTCCTCCTCCTCCTCCTCTCCAACCACTTATCGTCAATTCAGGACGTGGCGCTTCAATTTCTTGGAAACCTGTTTGAGCATTTTCTAGCATCGCGCGGGTCAATTCACCCCCATGAAAAAAAGGGGGGGGGGGGGGGGGGGGCAGTGCAAACTGCTATATCTCTTTCCTCTTTACCCCAATCCGTCAATTACAGTGCGCTTATATATATATATATTTATTTATTTATTTATATGCTTGTTGTGGTGTTGGACGATGTGCTCAGAATCGAGTTGATGACTGTGTTGGGCGCCACCAGCGGTGATACTGGCAGTTCCGCCATTCACGGTCTTCGAGGGAAGAAGGGGGTAGAGTGCTTCATCCTATATCCAAATGGGAAGACCAGTCCGATTCAGGAAATGCAGGTTTGGGGGAGGGGGGGGATTGTGAATTGATGATAATGCTGATGGGTTGATGATAATGAGTTGATGATGGAGAAGAAAACATGGAGAGCAGAACACTTCGTTGGAACTACTACAAATAATAATAGAGTAACCCCCTTCACCTATTATGCCTCCACGATGTCATCATATCAGATGGTAACAGTCTTAGACGAGAACATTCACAACATCGCTCTTCAAGGAAACTTCGATGACGCACAGGTAGCGACTTCATAAGATACCAGATAATCGTATTCCTAAGGCGACTAGCTAGCAACAACGCGGCAAGTTTGTCTTCTTGTTGGTTAGAAGAAAAGTAAACAGCAAACGCTCCTTTATTGACGAATTGGTGATATAAGCATTATTGTATATCAAAGAACATTGTCAAGGCGCTATTCTCAGACCCTGCATTTAAGAAGGAGGTAATGTTTCCGCTATGAATGAGAACACAGTCGTCGTGGAAGAGGGATGTTCCATCTCATCATCATCATCATCATCATTTTCGTCATCACCTTCATCATCATCATCATCATCATTATCATCAAGTCAACTCCCCATATTCTCTCTCTCTCTCTCTCTCTCTCTCTCTCTCTCTCTCAATCTATTTCTCTTGTTCTCACGTTCGCTGGTTCTCGTTTGCTATCATCTCTCCGTTGCCCCCCCCCCCCCCCCCCCCCCGCTTCTGGGGGAATTAAAAATAAAACCCTGGGAGTGTAAACCCCCACAAATGGGGAAAAAACCTAGAACAAAAGGGGGACTACGTTTTTGTCTATTTGCACGGGAGGTGTTTTTGCCCAAGGGTTAAAAAAAAGGGGGGAGGGGGGGGGGGGGGAGAAGGGGAAATAAAAAAAAAACCATGTTTTTTTTTCCCCTTGATTTTCTAAAAAAACAACAACAAAAGGTGTTTCTTTGGAAATCAAATAGCCCGCCTCCTCTTCCGGTCCTACGGGCAACTTTGGGAAAATTCTTGTGG
>ADNK01001212.1:0-20091 GCA_000320545.1 Bigelowiella natans CCMP2755 | reverse complement strand
TTCTCCCCCCCCCCCTCACCCCCAGGTTCGTGTGTTTATTCATGCAAAACCCTTCGCCGTATAATACCCACCATGCAGGTGATGATTGCGTGACTCCCTCCTCCCCTCGATTTAACAATATATATATATATATATATATATATATATACATATATAAATCTTGCTTCGTGTGTATGTGTATGTGTATGTGTGTGTGTGTGTGTGTGTGTGTGTGTGCAAGATGTTTATTTCTCATTTATCGTGCTGCTGCTGCTTATGAGCCATACCACCACGCATGCTTTTGCTGATTTCTTCCTAGCGAGGCTTATTCGGTGCTGCTCCTGATTGTTGTTATTTAAATATATATCATCACGGAGGCTTGGCTTTTATATATTCTTTTTATTTCCTCCTCCCCCTCTTCTTTCTCTTCCTGGCCGCCTTTTCCTTTCGGATCGTTTGACCGGTCGCGTGATGTTCGTTGTGCTCTTGTAGTTCTGGGACTATTTGTTTTGCTATGGAGACGAGATGCTGTTTCTTATGGCGCTGGAAATCCTCCTGCACAGGGTGATGATAGTGGCCATAGCGGTGGGGGTGGTAGTGATGCTGCTGCAAATACGCACGTGTATTGTGTTTCACACACAGGCACATACTATATATATATATATATATATATATATATATATATATACATGTACTGATTTATGCATCTTTATGTTGTGATGACTCTCACTGTTTCTTTCTCTCTCGCCCTGCTTTCGTGGTCATTGCCGTTGTTGTTGTTAATGTTGTGGTGGTGGCGGTGGCACGGGATCAAAAAAGAGTGAGGACCTCCTCGCCATCACCAACGGGGACGAATTGCTCAGTTTCACTCTGCATAGCTTCCAAAAGGAACTTGACAAGACGTCCTTCACCCGCATCGTTCAAGTGCGATTTTTGAAAAAACACATAATATTTATATATATATATATATATATATATATATAATGTAGACTATATATGTATGTATTATATGGCAGATAGAATAGCGCTGGCTGTATATGTAGTACTTATCGGTGATGATCATGATGATGATGATGATGACGATGAGGAAGATTGCATCAATAATGCACCCCCCCCCACAAAACCTCCTCACTACCTCTCTCACATCCCTCACCTCACTCCTCATTTGTTCTCTCTCACGCATCCCAATGCGTCGCTGCATCATCGTCGCTCAGAAAATCGGCAGCCTAGAGTACGAGATTAGCGTGCTTCGCACCTACTTCAGGAAGTCAGAGACTATCAAGGTGCAGAGTACTAATATGGTGGGGGGGGGGGGGGGGGGGGGGGAAAGGGAATAAGGGCCCTTTTAAAAGGCTTTAAAAAAAGGGAGGGGTTGTGCTTGGGGTTGAAAAAGGCGGGGCCCCGAAAATTTCTTTAAAAACTTTTTCCCGGTTCTTTCCCCCATTTTTGGGGTCGCAAAAAACGCTTTGACCGCCTTTCATTTGCGAAAAAAAACCGGTTTCCCCGCGCCCCACGCACGACAAAAAATAGCATTGCAATATTATATATTGATATATATATATATATATATATATATATATATATATATATACTGAGTAATGTGAAGTTGATATACACACACATAAATATTCAGGGATGTAGATCCGATGAGGAGAAAAAGGTTGGACTAGATAAGCATATTTTAAATTCTCTATACGAGTGACGAATAGTAAGATAGTTATTGCTATATCGATCGTTCTTACAGCGAGCAAGAATAGCGGGGGGAAATCACGGTTTCCCCAAGCTATTTTTCCTCGAGATAATGACGTTTTCGTCTTTGTTGCGAGTGCCGTCGTGTCCTACCACCCTCTTCACGCTCGTGCAATATGCTTTCTTCCTTCCTCCGGACCTTGCTCAGGGGCGGATGCAGCTGTGTAGAGACCTCATCAATAAGGGATGGCTGTTTACAAAGGAGAGGGAGATTATAATAGAAAAGGTGCTGTGACATTAAGGAATTGGATCGATTTGTCTAATCCTCTTTATACTGCGAATTTCCACGTGTTTCTGTCCTAAGATACGGCTAAAGCGTGAGTAATTCTGTGTTGTAGAGCTAACAACGATCACCAATGCTGCTTTTCATATTCGGTGTTTGAGACCTCCTCTCGAAACCGATGAATATTGTCATTTAAACATGCCCCATCCATCACCGTTTCATGGTCATTGTGCAGGTGGTGTGTTTTCTCGTCGCCCACCCCCCCCCCTTTTTTCCAGCATTGGGAGCTGAAGTTGATTGTGATTGTCATTCTTCTTCCTCTTCTTCCTCTTCTTCTTCTTCTTCTTCTTCTTCTTCTTCTTGTGTTTCGCGTGTGTTGATCTTTTTTGCAAACAGGTTTTTGACAGCGGTCCTTTCGGATTGCAGCTCAAAACCAACACGATTAGCGCATATCCGTTGGTGAAGAAAATTCTGATCGAGGTCTGTGCTTCGGGCGATAGCTGGCGATATATTTCCTCGTCTTTATATCTATATATATATATATATATATATATATATATATTGATCTGTGTTTAAAAATAATGAAGTCGTCCGTGGAGAAGGGGATTCAAATCGGTTGGCAGCTTGTTCGTATCAACGAGGTGATGATTGTACTCATTTATTTATTACGATGGCACTTCGTTTCGTCTACTCTTCCTCGTGCTGCAACCCGCGGCGCAAACACAAATGCCATTCAGTGGCGCTGCGGTGGATGTTCTTCTTGTCACTGTACTTGTTAGTATTATTGATGATGATGATGATGATGACGATGACGATGACGATGATGACGTTGATGGTGTGAATATCGAGCCTAATCGTACACCGACAACGACGAAACACAGAGTGGAAAATGGCTGATTCTGCCGCGGCTCTCCGCCCTGTCGCAAGCGGAAGTCTTGCATGCTTTGTGCATTTGCATAAACGATCGATCCACGACTAATCGTGCTGTCTGGTCCTTCAGATTTCGTTCAAGCATTGCAACGATTCCATGATATACGACGCCATGAAGGCGGTCAAATTCCCCGCGCAGGCAATATTTCGCCAGGTTGTCTACCCGAAGATCGACGAGAGCGACGAAGCGGTGAGGACACGGAAGCTCGACTTCACTCAGTTTTCAAGGGTAATTCAGATGCATGCGAAGACTTCTGCTATATTTCGCCTGCACGGGGCCATTCTGCAGCATTGGAGGCCTGCTATGCCTCCTTCTTCTGTGCGGTCATCTCGGTCATCGTCGCAGGCAGATCGTGAGCAACCGCAGGCAACACCTAGTAGGATGAGGAGATTCTCCATAAGAAATTGGTTTGGAAGTGGGAAAAAAGCCAAACCAACGGGACCAGTCACATGATATAGTGATACTCATTGTTAGAGTGCATAGCATGGCTAGATGATGCACGCTTGTGACCTGTGAGACGGATGTAATGAATTGATTAAATCTTTTCAATGGGGGTACTAGAGTAGTCGATCGACATTAACACTAGCTAGCAAGGTCTTAAACTTGAATGTGTTTTGTGCCATGCTTGCATTGTAGACACAGTAATATATATATATATATATATATATATATATATATATATCGTATATATACATATACATATATACATATATCTTAAGTTGCATCTGTTTGTTTCATGTGACACAAGAAACAAACAGCTAGATACAACTTAAGCGCTGTAGCCGCTGCTCTGCACAGCTACATTAAGATGACCATTGAAAAATTATGATTCAAAACATTTCATTACATCCATCTCATGTGTGTGTGAGACGGATGTAATGAAGTGATTAAATCTTTTTAATGGTCATCCTAACATCTAGATATCACAACACAGTAGCTGTGCAATTGTCATGCACATGCTAGCATGTGCACACATGCACACACATGCATTGCGTTGCCATTGTTTGCATTGTCATTTCTAAATTTCAATTTAGCAGGCATTGCCATTTCTAGATTTGTTTCATGGATGCTATCATGGTCATGCATGCGTCTGGATGGTTGCAAGTTGCTGCATTTGTACACTCTATAACTCTAGCACTACTCAGACAAGCTAGGCTAGTCGCAGCTAGCAAGTAGTGAGTGTACGTAGCTACGTATACGATGTTGCACACATCTATGATAGACGTTCGTGTGTTCATGTTCGCTATAGTTCGATCGATCCACGTGCTAGCGTGCGTGTACGTCGTCACACGTGTAAATGTCCAGCTAGATGTGGCCATCCTGCCATATGCTAGCATCGCATGCACATCGCTAACGAACACGCAATCTAGCAATGCTAGAATGTCACATACTAGCATAGCAGCGCTAGCTAGTAAGGGTGCTTGCAAATGAGAAGATCGACAGAGATTGGTTTGCGTCTCTGCTAGTTTGCCTTGCTTTTGTACGTAGGCGCTACCATAATTGTGCTTGGTCGCTCGTTGCTTGATCTAACTCCCCCTCTCTGGAAATATGCTTTATGCTACGTTTATCGTACGTACGTGTTCGTGCTACATTGTGTTTTACATGTATAACATGTGTAAATTGCAAATGATATGATTTCGTATGAAGCAGGATCTGCGTGTTTTTCATGCTACATGTTCACAGCATTTGCGACGCATGTTCCATGACTATCGGGTGGAGTTGATCCCTCTATTGCAACGTCTGATGTACGACGTTCTACACTGATTTTGCCCAATTAATAATGGCAACTTTAACCTACGACTGCATTTGATGTGATTCGAGAATTGATTAGATGTGATCCATCGATAAACGAACACAAAAAGCATCACTGCGATATAAACATTTTCAGTGGCCACTTCTGTATATCTGGCCTGTACTCCTCTAAAACCCCGTGTGAATTAGGCATGAGTGACAATTAGTAGTTTTGGTGCGGAATTTGCGAAAGCTTCTATTTCAACAGCATCAGGCAAACCGCTAAGCCAAAACACAGCAATCAGTCGATGGTCTCCATGGGTTATCGGTCGCCATGATGGGATCTACTTCTGCCTTTTTCAGATGCTCAAGAATCTCACCAGCAGCTTGTTGTGGCGTCATTTTGACACCCTTTAGCAAATCTCTCTCGCTTTTTAGTTTGTTAACTTCGTTTTTGAGCTCCGTCAGTTTGTCCTGTTCGGTATGCCCGCTCATTTTTCCTAAAGGAAGTATGTCGGTTAGAGTCCCATTTTTTTGGTCAAGATCGACCAAATGGCAATTCGGTTGGAAACGTGCTATTTCAACAATTCATCCAAGAAAGGTCATGTAACTATCGAGAGTAGAGGAACTTTCATCTAGCCCCTGTCCGCATTGAGGGATGAGAGATCATTCATTGCACACAAAACAAACACCTTAGCAGAGTCCTAGGTCCTGCTCCGTGTGTGTGATCGAGGAATAGTACGACGGTTGAGATGGGATCGTAATATTATGTGCGACAATATTTCGTACAATTTCTTTTCAAAAAATCTCCTTTTCAGATTCCTCCCAATAGCCGAGAAGGAATGGGGACAAAACTAGGAATTTTCAGGATTCCTAGCGAGGATTTCAGCTTGAAGCAGGCGCTTTTTGTGCGTTGTGCGAATTAGAGCAAATTCGGAGGGAAAAACTTCCTGTTTAGAAGTCGTACGTTGATGAATGGTTTCCGCTTCTGCAAACTAGAAACTAGGATTGCTTTCGCAGGGGGATTTCTCTCTGTGAGAAGATAAGGTTGCCGTTATTCCCGGTATCCTAAAACAGAACAGCGAACACAACTTGTGGCTTGTCAGTTAGCCGCAAAGCCCTAGAGAATTCGGTAGACAATGCTTTATGTATGTCGCTTCTTAGAAAATGAGTAAATTTTCCGAAAACTTTATCTGAATCCAGATTTAGTAGCTGAAAAAAATATTCGAGATTCTCGAGAGATGTGTAATTTGGTCTCTTGATTTTCAGTAAAGCTTCAACACGCGTGCAACATAGTAGAAGATTGTGGAGAAGGAATTTGTTCTCTCTCCCCCTCTCCAATCCATTACTCCAAAATGAAGAACAGGTCTGCTCAAATTTACATGCAGTTATCTCTTAAAAAACTTAGGCTGGAATAACTTTCTTACTTTTGGACAGCGAGGAGGAACTATCTGCTGTTGAGAAAAGAAACAGATTAGCTTCAGATATGAAGCATTCAATAACGATTCCGAAGTCCCCACGTGAAAGTGTTTCTACACCAAACTCGGGACTATCACCTTCAGGATTAGGGTCCCATAACCATCTTCTCAGTGAAATGTAATTTGCTTTCAACATCATCAATTTACATAAACTCAAATTAAAAACTAAAATTGTTGTATGTTTCGGATGTGAATGAAGAGACGAGGAGGGACATTCTAGTGATACGGATAGAGAGGATCAGATGTTAGCACATAAAATCACGAAGGCTATGAAGCTTGAGGAGCAGAGAAAAGCAAAAGCTGAGGAAGTAAAGACTCTCGAGCGAAAGCTAAGTGAGGAAACACGCCAGAGCGAAATGGAACTGTTACGACAAAAATATAGAAATGGCACACGCCAAATGACAGCCCTGGAGACCCAAATTCAAAAAATTATGGTATTAATTTTCTTCAGATAAGGTTATCATGATTCTCACGCCTTTTCTTCCAGACGGTCGCCAAGGATACGCCTACCCATTCATTGCGCATCACAGCGAGGAATACTGGAGCATCTCTGAAGGTATAAACTCCAAGTGAAGTTACCTTATCCTCGAAATGATCATTTTATTTTAGGTTCCTACCTGGGTACGGGCTCTCTTTGACTATAAACCTGTTGGAAAGAAGAAGCACACGTGGTTCACCTATGACGAGATAATAGAAATTCTAGGTAATTTATTGATTGAAACAATCTTGTTGGATAGTACATAATATCCCACCTTCGTTAGATCCGGATGTGAAGGTGGAGGCACCGAAGAAGACTCAGAAAATGGACTTGGCTTCTTTCTTAAGTAATTTGCACAATTTATATCAGTTTGAACAAAAAACCTGAAACATATACCTTGCCTTTACAGCTAGTTTCGAAGATGGGGATGAAGAAAAGGAAGACGTGAAAATTATGAGAGGAAGGGTGATAGGAAGCAAGCCACTGCGGGTGGGACTATTCCCAAGCAACTACGTTAAGGACGTGCAGATTCAAACAGGAGACTTTAGCAGACCGGATGAAAAAACACAAAAATCTCTTCTGGGGATTGTACGGGGCCAGGTTTCAAAAAAGAAACGTAGGTTCATGGTCGAAGGATTTGATCTTGATTTGTCATATATTACTCCCCAAATAATTGCTATGGGAATACCTGCGTCCGATATGTCAGCGTTATATCGAAATAACCTCGACGAAGTAATTAGATTTCTCGAGCATTTCCACAAAGACCATTTTCAGCTCTATAACCTTTGTGACGACCGTTCGTACCCAATCAAGAAATTCCACAACCGTGTTGTGCAATACGGATTTGAAGACCACAACCCTTGCCCTTTTGATATGATGGAACCTTTCTGTGCACACCTTCACAAATTTCTTGAAGAAAGTGAGCAGAATTGTGCCGCGATACACTGCAAGGCGGGGAAGGGCCGGACCGGCTTGATGATATCAGCATATTTAATTTACAACAGTCAACACCAAGACAGTTTCTCAGCATTGAGGTATTTCGCTGTGAAAAGAACAAAGAACTCCAAAGGAGTAACCATCCCTAGCCAAATGAGATATGTAGATTATTTCCGTCGGTTTCTCGAGGACAAGCGCTCTGGTAAGAAGAAAATACCACGTAGCCAAAAGGTGCAGCTTGTTTCGATGACTATGGAGCCCAAACCCAAACACATGGGCCAAGGGAACTGTTGGTTCAGCATAGACATGTTTGACACGATGGAGCTCAAAGGCGTCAACCAACTAAAGCAAGTGAAAAACACCGACAAGATTGATGTCGAGGAGGGCAAGAGAATTCCAGATGCTGTATTGAAGCGTCTGGTGAAGAGATTCAAGAAGGCTAAGAAATTACCTTGCGAAGAAAAAGAGAACTGTGCAACATGGAGAGGGGAACCAGATATGATTCTAAATGATGACGTAAGGATCACTTTCCAATTTCGCAAGCGGTACTCCATGAAAAAGAAGAAGCTTTTTCAGCTTTGGTTGAACACAAGATTCCTGGAGCCGGATATCAAAGGAATCTGCAAATTGGAACTTCACAAAACCCAGATTGATAAAATCTGTAAGGACACAAAACATTCAACAGTACCTAAGGAGTTTAAAATGATACTGGAATTTAAAGTAGTTTCCTGAGACTTGAATGATGCTCAGTGGCATCAGCGATTTGTCCATTTTTCATTGAATCCAAATCAAAAAAAGTAATGTATGATACTAAAATAATAATAGAATAAAGTTGACGTTATTTGAATATTCGTTGCTTCATAATTGTAGCTTGTTTAGCAGCATCCATCATCGCCATGCATGATCGAATGGCACACGAAATGCATTCGAGCAGGTTGCAGGTGTGCATGGTAGCTGCTGTGCATGAGACGGACGACTAGCGGATGTGACGATTGGTAGCCGCTGTGCACATGCATCTCACCTTGCATTTTAGCTGTGTAGCTATTAATTGTGCGCGCTGGTTCGTGGAATGCGCTGCTAGCGAATCGAATCGGTTCAAATGGCCCACATGCACGCTAGGAACTAGGCTTGCGACGAGACCGATCGATGTGATGATGTGTGAGACGGATCGATATGTGATGAAATGTTTAAAAATTTTTCAATGGTCATTCCAATGCATCTGTGCAATACAGCGGCCACAGCGCTCAAGTTGTGCCTGTTTGTCTCTTTGGTCACGTGTTGCGTGCACGAATCGAAAATGCATGACGATTTGATCTGGCACATCGTGCATTGCGCGCAGTCGCGCGAGTTCTTTTTTCTGCGTTCGAGAGGCGTTTGGTTTCGATTCGTCGTTGCGATCCAAACGATGGCCGTCAGTTGTTTGTTATGAGCGCTGTCGTAGCCGCTGCTCTGCATAGCTACATCAGGATGACCATTGAAAAAATTTAAACACAAACATTTCATTACATATTACATCCTTCTCATATTGCATGCGATGCATGTGTATTGCCATTGGCTAGTATATACTAGTCTAGTAGTACATGTAGCCTAGCCTAGCGCTGCCACTTCTTAGATTCATTGACGTATCGCATATTGCTAATAATCAAGCTAGCAAGCGTGCCTTACGGTGCCATACGCCTGGTAGCTTATAATAACATCTAGCAGACATGGCTAGATGCATTTAGCTAGCACATGCCGTGATGCGGCGTAATTCCGCAATTTGCATGACAAGTGGCGTAAAATAATCATTGTAACCCATTGATAACAGAACGGAGCCATCATGATGATCAGCAGGCGAGAGCGATTCGATTATCAATAATGGCAGCAATGTGCAGCCCGTGTATTTGTGTACGTGTTACAATATCATCCACAAATACGAGTGGGCCTACAAGACTGCTTCTAACTAAGGAGCGTTCCCTCCTCAATGAAACTCGTCTATCTATCTCACTGTTATTTACATCTAATATTGTTCCTTGAGACTTCTTTTTTCGTGAAAACGACATCGTATCAAACGTTTCTCGAGGGTACATTCACCAGCGAGGATCCTTTCCCCAGAACCTCAAGCACCATGACGCTGTACCGATTCATTGTATACTCTCAATATTCTTGCAAAATCAGTATTGATGTCCTCCAGGCTTTGGATGTGACTGTAGATGACAAAATAAAGGAATCAAATTACATGCGAAGGCAAAAAAATAAGCTGCTTTTGCATTAATACCCGAGCTCAGCCGGTCCTACGAGCCATGAGGGAAATCCTTTCACACTAAAATGCCCTCCGATAGTCACCAAGAGATCCGTTGTGTCGTGGCGACCTATAATTTGTCCAGCTCAAAACAGTACTTTTCTCTACTATCTCTGCACAAAGTACTACCCTGTTTGGTTCCGATATGAAACGGCTTCTTTCTTTCTGTCGGTCCTTCATTACTACAATACTTTCGAAGCTCCTTGGTAACTATCTCATTAGAGATCTCGGAGGACATAAATTCGACTCTTATACTACCGACACCTAATATATGATTGAGACATGTTGAAACGTTAATTCCAAATCTTGCGTCCACTAGTCTTTCATGCGGATACGAACATAATAGGTTTTCGGCCTTTTTAAAGATGGATGATCAATGCCGCGTCACCAGACAAAAGATCTCAAGTTGTTTAATGAGTAGTATCTACTTTCTGCACGCTTATCATCCTTCACGATAAATCCTTTAGCCGCTGCATATGTTCGACTTCCAACCCTCAGATTCACCAAACCGTTGTGTGACTTTGAGAATAGCAACGCAATTGCCTCGTGATTTTTAACCATAGATCCTGCGAGAAACAACATCTGTTAACCATGCGCTCTCATCTTAGAATGTAGAAGCTTTCTCACCTTGTATGTCGTAAAGCAGTACGTCTTGGAGGTTATAGCTTGCGCAGCATTGTAACACACGTACCACATCCATTGTTCTTGCTAACTCACTATCAAATGCGATGCCAATTGACTTTGGCACTTTCTTCAATTCGACGTGCGAAGGCGTTGTCAAATAGGAAAATCCCTGCCAGATTATCACCGATTTGAGCTCCAAATGTCAATATTTTTTGTGAGATACACACACACACACACACAGAGAGAGAGAGAGAGAGAGAGAGAGAGAGAGAGAGAGAGAGGCTAAACTAAGGACCCGGCCTTCCTCAGCTCTCCCATTACATCCCCATCTATATGCTACTGGTTCTGAAATCTACTCAAAATAAAAACGAGAAGAAAGAATAGCTCGTTGCACGCCCTTCCCTTCCCCATCGCACTGGCCGGTAATATTTACCCGAGTGGCCCTTCGTAATATTCGCAGGATTATGTGCATCGTCCATAGCATCCATTTGAGCACGAGCTCCCAGACCCGGTGCAGCTGCATGGCCTGGAAGAACAGGCAATGGATGCAGGCGACGCTGCCGCCCCTCTCTCTTGCTGACGCTGGCTCTCCCTGAGGATTATGTTCCCGCAAAATTAATTTCTGCAAACTTTAAATCTACGGGGATTTCGAGATTATTCAGATTTTTTGTTGAGAATCTCTCGAGATTTGAGTTGTCGCTGCGTCGGAGTGCAGGACAATTTCGCCGCCGGTTACAAGAGCGTTTCTCCATCTCCTCCCCCTGGTTCCTGGCTGAAACCAATCTCTCGAGCACTTTCTTTACCCCCCCGGCCGAGGAACATCCAAAATGCCCAAGGCGAAGGGGAAGTCCAAAAAAAAATCGAAAGCGGTGACGGCGGAGGACCTCAAGAAGCAAGAGGAACAGAGGATTCTCAATGAGAAGCGGATGGAGCTTTATGAGAGTGTGCTCGAGAGGAATCACGAGGAGGCCCTTCTTAATGAGTACCAACTGCACAAGGAACGTCTTACGAAGTTCTGGGACATATCCAAGAAGCAAAGAAAGCAGCTCAACAGAGAACTTAGATCACGAAAGAGAAGATCACTTAATCTAGGTACCACAAAACATATTTCCGCCTCCCTCCTGCCGACCTCCCAATGATATGTTGGGGATGATTTAGATGTGTGTATCTCTCTGTGCTTATTGAATCATAGATCATGACCTTATGTGAAAAAGAAAGCGTGAGCATATTTCATGTTAACGAAAGTTGTCATATGAAAAGAGAGAGAGGGGGAAAACATGGATACGCACATGTCGGCACATTTATAATCACACACACACACACACACACACACACACACACACATACGTGCGCACGCACGCGTTCACAACGTGACATTCTGACAAACACACTCATACCCGATCGCGTTTTATTCTTCATCAGAGGAGAAGCACAGATTCGAGATGAAGATCTATAAGGAAAAAATAAAGCATCTTCTCCACCAGCAATTATCTCTCATGGTCGACGACCAAATCGAGGCACAGCAGCAAATTAAAATTGAGCAGACGGAGCATCGAGATGCCAACCGGATCGAGAATAAGAACACAAGTATGGTGAAAGTTGTGAAGAAAAGGACAGAATTCAATGTGTACGAATTTCTCAATCGACTACGATTGGAACACCAAAAGAAAGTCATGGCCTTAAGAGAAGAATTCGAATTCAAGCAAAACAACCTCATCATGCACAACAGACAGACAATGGAGAGGCTGCGCAAGGAGAAGGAAGACGCTATCGAGAAGGAGATAGAGAAAATCGCCGCCTTCAAAGACAAGGATGTTGATCGCCTCATAAAGGATCATAAGATAGCATTCGAGGATATCAAGGGATATTATAGAGATGTAACACTGTTAAACCTGGAGCTGATAAAATCACACAAGGATCAAGTGGGAGAGATGAAGAAAATCGAGCAAGAGCTCGCGAAGGAAGTCCAGGCAGTAACCTATGCAAACAAAAAACTCTCACTGCCATTAAGAACAAACATAAAACTGTCCTCGAAGCTGAAGCAGGATCTTGAACTATACAAGAAAGAGAAGCTTCTGTTGAAGGAGTCGCTTGAAAACGTCCACGTCTTAGAGGAAAAAATAAAGTCTAAGAAATGGGAGAAGGAGGTGCTGGTCCAAAAAATGACCGCCACTGAACAGAAGAAGGAGAAGGCCGAACGAAAGCTAGCTGTCGCGATTCAAGATATCCAGCAAAAGGTGGGCTTCAACAACCTTCTGCTGGAGAAGAAGTTAGAGACCATAAACCAAGACCTAGAAACGACACACGCAGCCTTGCGGGAGATCATAAACTCTTCGAATCTGCCTCCCGAGGTGATTGGAAACTTGAACACGATCGAGGATGTGACAGCAAAGAAGCAGCGCGAAATCGAAGAGGAGCAGGATAAAAGTGTCAAGTTACGGAAATGCTACTACGATACAATACAGGCATACGAGACTATTCTAAAAAAGTACGACATTCCTATAGAAGAGCTTGGATTTATGCCGGGGGCCATCTAAGAGCTCTTTTCTTCGATGCCAAAAAAATGATTCAGGATGCACTGCTTTTTGCTGTCGCCGAATTCTGTTTTAACACCGAAACATATCCTAGACATCTAGACATACACATCAGTTTGGACATTATAATGCTCAACCCTAGAAGCACATCCTAGCGCGCCGCGCACCACTCGAGCAGCATCGCCCAAGCTAGCCAGCGCACCACTAGAGCAGCATTGCCCAAGCTAGCCAAGCACAATGTCAGACGTATTATTGCTTCATGACCCTATTTTAGCCTTGTTGTATGTTATTCGCGATCGCTCAAAGCTCACGCCATTGCTTACATGACGTGTTTATTCACAATCATGAGATCAAATGCAGGCTAGCTCTAGAGCTGCCAACTGAGTCAATTTCAGCATTTCAGCTGCTGTACAACAGCAACGTAACGGATATTATTATGTATCACAGTCATAGGTATTATGCATGCGTGAGGCGTGGTGCATATGATCGAAAAATTCGTTAGTCCATGGCGAATGCATCTATCACTTATCACTGTTGCAGTCGCATTATTGCCGCGGACAGTTTAATAGTAGCGGGCATGAATTTATAGCTACAAAAGCGCTACTCCTCCGCGCTGCTTCATGATAGCATCGTCTTGTAGTAGTCGATATTATCATCTGCGAGTACCACATCTATGCAAACAATCATTTCACGTAAAAGGCGACGACCCGTCATTTTCTGTTTCGCTCCGCATAATTTCCGACGCCTTGTTCAGATTCTCTTTGGAGGCCTCAAACGTCGAGAACCTGCTCGTTGTTGGGATATGGTACGAGAAAGCTGCGTGAAGCAATTGCCCAAAGGTCGGTCATGCCGTGTACAATGAAAGCAGTGCAAAACTATAAGGGCAGCCGAAACGCGAAATTTAGCCGTGGTCACGCAACATCTTAGGTCATATTTCGAAACAGACAAGACAACGACAACTTGTATTTGCAGCTCTCGTCGATGATGAGCACAGACGCCTTATTCTCCATCCGGTAGCAGTAGTTAGGAGCGCTCCACACCGTTAGCACCTTTCCCCCAAACGTTTCCTTTTATATCCGGCGAAAGATTCCAGCAGTCTCAAGTCATTTTCGAGATTAAATGCATAATGGAGGTTCGCCCCCCCCCTCCCCCCCATTTTTTTTTGAAACAAGCTCAGACACAGTGGCAGCTGAGAAAGTAATGCAGAATGTCACTTTACACTAATCATCGAAGGGGAGAAGAGTTCTTCGGACCCTTCTTCTTCTTCTTCTTCTTCTTCTTCTTCTTCTTCTTCCTCTCTCGTGATGTGCTGTAACGACGGCTCCTATGAAGTACCTGGTAGCCTTCTTTACACAGCTGGTGCGAGCGGACTATTCTGCTTAGCTTGTTTTCCTACAACAACAGCAACAACAATAACAATAACAATGACAAGAAGAAGAAGAAGAAGAGGAAGAAGAAGAAGAAGAAGAAGATCATCAACTAAGGACAATGAATAGCCTCTGTTCCGAGTTATGTCGTTCCTTACATGCAAACCGATCCATTGTTGTGTCGTTGACAAAGATCTCATCATTATCATCATTATCATCATCATCATCATCATCATCATCATCATCGGCCTTTTCATCATAAATGTCTGAACGTTGTATATAAATATATATTAATTCATAAATATATGTATTTTCTATTTAACATCAACTTATCTGCTTATCGGTGGGTGTACATCGCACGATGATCTGACTACAGCAATCGATTGGTCTCTGCTGATTCACACCTTCAGGAAGCGATCTACAACATCCTCTCCAAACAAGTATCCGTTGCCTTCATTGCCAAAGGAGCAATATGCGAGAGATGTGAAAGATAGATCCTCAATGAAATTGAAACATGCGAGGAAGGGTTCTCCCGTCGTTAATGTTCGTTTCGTTACTTGAGATTGCTTGCCCCCCCCGCTCCCCCCCCCCCCCCCCCCAAAAAAAAGAAGAAGCACAAACACGCACACACCTCGATCTGAGCGGAAGAAGCCTTTGTGGATTTCAGTGGGGTCTGACCACACCAGGTCTTGTAAGCAAGGATTTCGTTCTCCAACCTCACCGAACCGCTCCATCACCCGTATCTAACAATACAAACACGAGCAATCTTAACAGGGGGGCGTGACATCAACGAGGATAATCGTAGCTGCAAAATACATCTCGTGCCGGATGTGGCGACGACGCGAAATCCATGCTAACCACACATTACACGCGGGAGTTACCTGATCTAAGGATATTATCCCCGGGGAGAGGCCTGGCACCACGTGAATGCGTACAAAAATTAGAGAAGCGGGGTCAAGCTAAGAGTGCATTCGATGCGGAAGAAGCTGCGAAAGCACCGAATACTTGCTTTTCAGCTTCTATCTGCTCCGTGTGTGTATAGGTAACTACGTGTTTATTCTCGGTCTTTTTGCACCGTACACATGCCTTATTGCACAGACGAGGACTGTATATGTTGTCGCACCTGCATGTACAGCGAAGATCTCCTTACCCAAGAGAGCGCCGAGTGGTAGGTAATCAAACACATTTGAGAACGCCTCGTAGATCTCCAGCCCCTCCTTGTCCTTCAAGTATGGTGACAGAAGTGAGTGCGCACGCACGCACGCACACACACACACACACACAGAGAGAGAGAGAGAGAGAGAGAGAGAGAGAGAGAAGCAGGCAAACATTCACATTTATATCCATTCATTATGCTTTTGATGAAGCATGCCTTCATGGCCACGTACACACACGTACACGACGCCAACATACCTGAAATTTACTCTGACACTCTGCGAAAAAGCCATAGTGCGATGATATTTCTCGGCACTCATGGTTCCCTCTGAGGAGGGTTATCTGCTTTGGAAATTGCACCTAAAAACGACCAGCATCAGAGTGTTTCGTGAAACTTGTAAGTGCACGCAGGGCTCGTGGAGAGAGAGAAATGCGACAAGAATGAAAATGGCAATGAACAATAACAATAATAATGATGATGATGATACCAATTGTGAGTAGTTATCCTCATGACGATGATGATGTTATGTCGTCAATCGGGTGAGTAAATTTAGCGTACAATCGATTGACCTTCAAGCAAAGTAGCAGTGTCATCACCTCGACGCTATTATGGCCACGGTCAACGTAATCGCCAAGAAACAGGTACCGCGTCTTCGGTGCTGGGCCTCCTGAGTGAGCATATGCAATGATCGACATTTTGTTTTTAATCCTTATTGGTAGTTTACACGATGGATAATCGCTTCGTATCGTGTTCCCCTCCCCCATTCCCCCTCCTCTCTCGCCCTGATGTGTGCATATATTTATTCACTCATTTATATGTAATATACCTTTGCTGAAGACTTGGAGAAGATCATGAAACTGGCCATGAATATCTCCAACGACCTTTTAAGTGTGTGTATGTGTGTGTGTGTGTGTATGCGTGTGTGTGTGTGTGTGTGTGTGTGTGTGTGTGTGTGTGTGTGTGAAGATATAAGACGTAAGTATACGCTACCGTCACTGGGGCCGGTATGTCAACTATATTTGGCTCCTCATAGAAGAGTTTGGTGGCTTTGCTACATATCCACTTGATTTCTCGCAATGTGAGGCGTGATCCCTGGATGCAGACCGACGTAGGCAATCAAGGACTCTTCAAAGCAAGGGCTTGAAAATATACATGTGTGTGTGTGTGTGTGTGTGTGTGTGTGTGATTGTAAAATTTGCAACACTAGCGACCTTGAACGCACTGTCCAGGAACTTCTCTATGTTTTTCTTGTCGGAAGCCGAAGAGGAGGCGCCTGCAGGCCCCGATTTACTGCTGGCAGAGGGCTTCTCAAGCGCCGGGGCGAGTTGGTTGTCCTTCCCCGCCTGAGCCTCCATGTTTAGCTTCTTCCGGGCTTGTTGGATGAGTCGTCCTGAGAGAGCAGCAAACGCGTGGGAATTTATCGTCAGAGTCATGATAAAATCATTGTCGTATTATAAAATCCCAATACATTCTTAACCAAAACCGAACGCCAGCTCGAACGAGCGAATACAAGCGGGGAATTCCCTCCAAAGACATCAGGCGTTTTCCTTCTTCCATCGCGCTTCCGACAGGATCGGGAGAATGACCGGGGGAAATACAGTTTTCAATGTATTTTCCTTCTGCGACAATAATTTCAAGCTTTGCGCAGGGCCTAGATGTCTCGAGGAACCAGGGAATCCCAGGAAATATCCGGGACGATTCAAATTGGAAGAAGGGAAGCTCTCTCCTCCTCCCACTCTGGCCACGTGCTCGTAACGCAGCAACGGAACTGAGTGTGGAGGCATTCTTGGGACGCAAGTGTGAGTAGGCCCTTGTATCCGCCTGGCTTCATATTTACTCCTTCTATTTTCAATCGCGTCGCAGTTAACGCCTCACCCGCTCTCCAATGGAGCACCGCATTGCTGAAGGCGCGGCTGAGCTGTCGCGGGTGTTCCCCTATGTTGAATCCGAGGTGCTCGAAGGATTGCTCGAGTCCATGGAGGGGGCTCTTACTGAGGATCTGCTCCAACAGATCGAAGAGCTCGAGATCGAGGCGACAGGGAGCAACATACGACCCAAACTGGTGCTTCTGAAGAGAGACGGACCAAAAAGCCTTATCGTTTCCTCCAAGGGAAGATCGAAGATGCCTGTCCCAGTCACCCCGGGTTGCATTCTCATCTTTGTAGATCCAGATGTACCTGAGGACGACGGTGAATCCGGCGGTAGCGCCATGGGTTGCCCCCCCCTGCGGTGTGTCACCGTTTCAGGCCCCGGTCAAGCCTCCTTCTCTCTCGCATACTACTGTTTCGTCTTATCTGCGCCAGGAGTTTACAACCTTCAAGGGGTACTTGCCGACGGCACCAAACTCGATCAGTTGAGGCTAGATGTAAAGCCGGGTGTCGGAGCTGCTGCGGCAATCTCGTCCCCAGCTTCTTCTGCCACTGCGGATAAGAAGGAGCGTGTGATACGCAAAGAGTCAAACGAGGCCGCCGCGCAGGTCTTGCTAGCTGCTGCGACAATGACAGCCCAATCGCAGGCACTAGTCCACAGCACTATCATGAAGCAACTTTCCCCTACCCAAAATCTCGCTCGAGACCTTAAATTAGTGTTCCCGTCACTTGGTCAAAGCTTCATCCTAGCGATGCTTGAGAGTCAGGACGGGGCTTTCTCGAAGACGTTTTTTGAGCAGCTTCGTTCGGAAGTGGAAAAGAACGCCCGCGAAAAAGCTTCTTCAGCAGAAAGCGCACAGGAAGAAGAAAAAAATAGCAAATCTTCAACTGACAGTATGCAAACCACCAGCAAGTCACCTCTAAGTGACGATTCTACAAAAAAAGAAGATGGCAGCACAAAGACGACGATTGCTAAAGACAGCAAAGGCGCACAGGAAGAGGTCTCATTATTGTTCAGCACGGCATGTTGTTTTCGTCATTTCGCCTGCAGTTGTTTTCCGGCAGGAATCATAGGCACATCTTCCGATATGCTGCTCCGAAACCGTCTCAGAGACGAGCCAAACATCATACACAACACGAAGTCGAGAGAGAGAGAGAGAGGAAACACCGAGCTCTTTTGTCCTGCGACACATTTATCTATCACAGGCGTAATTTAGTTGGCAATGTAGAATCAAAGAAATACGTAACTCGAGCCCTTCCATCCCTTGTGTTCTCACATCCAGCCTCCATTTTTGACAGGGGGGAGGACGGGGAGAGACAGAGAAGGGGAAACAGGATTCAACGTCTAAGAACCCCGAGGAAAAGGCGAAGAAAAAGACCAAAAAGACTCAGAAGAAACAGAAGAAGGAGAAGAAAGAGGAGGGCGGACAGCCAATGATGATAAAAATAGGGAAAAACATGGCGGTTAGTGGGCCTTCTATCGTATCAACCGGAGCTGTTATCCCCATCGTTCCAGAAAGGAAAGTGAAGAGTATGCATGTGGAGGTCCGTGCATCAGTATGCATTTGTGTGTGTATGTGTGTGTGTGTGTGTGTGTGTGTGTGTGTGTTTGCACGTGTGCGTGTTTGCGTTTTTATAGTTTGGGAAACCTGCCGTCAGCGTGTAGATTTATGGCGATGTAATGCTGCTACTGATGGTGCTTCCGACGTGTGTCAGTAAGATGAATGACGTATGTTAAATGAAGTTCTAATATAAATCTATATCATATATATATATATATATATATATATAGATTGTGTCGCCGTCCGGGCGTGTTAGCAGCTCCACGTGCGTGTTTCTTCCCTCGGAGTTTGGCTCTCACACCGTGAAGATAACCTGCGACGGCAAGAGCAGCGACGAGCTCTTTCGAATCGTTGCCTCCAGCGCTGTGTACGAGTATGCAGACTCTTTGGACAAGCTATATGATACACTGTTTTGGAGCTGGGAGGTAGTAGTTGTAGATGTTGATGTTGTTTTACTTGGAGAAGTAGCAGCACAAGTAGTGGTAGTGGTGGTAGCGGCACGTACCCAAAGCGAGAGGGAGAAGGGGGGGGAGGGGAGGGGAGCCAATCAATGTACTGAGCTGATTTTGGCCTGGAGGGCCAGGAGGGATAGAATAAGATGCGCACACAGCACACACACACACACACACACACACACACACTCAAACACAACTGAGTCTCCTCCTACTGCTGCTACTGCTACTACCACTACTACGAGGCAAGCTAATCATCAACCGTTGGTCATATCCTTTGCATTGTATCGTTGTTGTTGTTGTTGATGATGATGATGATGATGATGTTTGCAGGGAAACTGGCACGGCGATGTGGAAAATTCAGTCGTACAGCTGGTGCGCTTCTAATCCGCAATATATTATATTGCACACACACACACACACACACATATATATATATATATATATATATATATATATATATATATGCATGTCGTCATTATGAATCGATTGCCCATCAACGCTGATTAGCAGTCCTCTGTGCTGCATCTTCCTCTTCTTCCTCCTCCTCCTCCTCCTCCTCCTCCTCCTCCTCCTCCACCCCTCCCCCCCCTCCCCCTTCCCCTTTTCCACCAAAGGTCCTTGCCGTGGAGGACAACCTGAAGAAATTTATAGAAGGAATGAACAGCATCGCTAAAGAGCCTTGGCCAAGATACTGACACCAACCAGCTCCTCACCACTCTGCAAGAAAATATGGGTAGGA